>CADEHL010000187.1:642500-735000 GCA_902827135.1 Harpagifer antarcticus | reverse complement strand
CTTCATTCAAACCAGGAGGTTTAGGGTTAGGTTTAGTTGCAAGGGATTGTAGATATTTTAAACAAAAAAAAAATTATAATTGGATTCATGCCTAAGGAAAGCATTCCTATCACCCATGATATACACACGCTTCAGAAAGAGCCCTATTCCACAGTTTGAACTTATAATAAAGTACAATGTTTACCAAGTCGGACTCTTCTGCGAAATGGCTTCTGTGTTCTCAATTGTTTGTGAACACATTTCTGGAAGAGGAGCTACCATTTCAAAAACAAGGTGTGGTGGCAGAAGGAGCAGAAGGAGCTGAAGGAGGGGAGGAGAGGAGGAGCTGACGGGAGGGGGGGGGGGGTGCACACTGCCCAGCCTGTCGGTCTGACAGACTGATTAAAGGCCTGAGTCTGTGCTGGCTCAGCAGAACACAGCCGGCACAGTAAGTAATTGAGCCGCTCCACTCTGATGAATGCCTCCTCTCCATCTATCAGCCCTCTCCTCTCTGAGTTTAACTGAGGTGGTGTTAAACTGTGGAGCCTGCTACATACACATGTAGGTATTAGAGCGGGGGTGTCAAACTCATTTTAGTTCAGGGGCCACATACAGCTGGAACAGTACACACAACATAATAAGCTATAAATAACAACAACTCCAAATGTGTTTGTTTTAGTGAAAAAAGTACATTCTGAAAATCTTCACATTCAATTAACTATCTTTTCCCAAAACATTATGAACAACCTGACATTTCTTAGGAAAGATAAGATGTACACATGTGCAGTACAACACACAGACCACTTGTCAAGATCTATAAAGATACATTCATTTCCACATCTGTGTAGCAATCCTGACACACCACCAGCCAAACTAAAGAGGGAACTATTGAGGGAGAAGGTTAAGGTATCCCTGTTAATGTATAATATATAGAAAATAGATAAAAGTTGTGAACATTGCAGTGAATTTCTTCTCTCTAGTTTTTATACTTTGCAAAGTCATCCCGCGTGCCGTATGTTTGAAACATGCATAATATTAGTATTAGAGGAGAGGAATGCACAGCTTCCTGTTGCTGTTAATGAATATACCAGCTCGGTTTTCTCTCCTCTCTTTTATTATAGCACTGTATACTAATATATATTATTATTATATATTAGTGTATACTTCCACTATATTCCTTTAATCATTTACCACTCATCTCCCCTTTCCTCTCTTCTCTCCTCTCCTTCCCAATCATCTTCATCCCCCTTTCCTTCTTTTTCCCATTCTGTCTCTCTTGGTTTTAAATTCTCCTCATCGTTTTGGTTTTTCCTTTCCCTTGTAAAATGTCTCTTTTCTCACTAAGCTACATTCCTTTCTTCATTTGTCCTTTAGTTGTACTTTCCCTTCCTCACATTGCAAATCATTTAAATATAACTTCTATACAACAGTAATACGAGCAAATACACACAATACTTAATACAACAATGAACAGGAGAGCTGCTCATCTTTTTACTTTTCAGTACCTCCCTCTTCTCTTCTTTCTTGTCCTTTCCTTTAAAAGGCCCATGTCATACTTTTCCGGTTATTACCCGTCCCCTTGTGCGTTATGAAGGTTGTTCTGCATGTAAACGGTCACAAACCCTCAAAGTACACCCTGTAGCGAGTAAAACTCTAACACAGAAAATACCTGTCTATGCTGCCCCAGAACGCCTCGTTGGAGATTTCTCTTTTTCCATTGTTTACTTCCTGGGTTCTGTGACGTGTGAACACCCAGAGGCCACACCCTCTGCCAGAATTTCACGAAACAAAGCTTCACAAACCTTTCAGCGATTCATGCCGGATATGTACAGTGTAGGGCACTGAAGAACGATGCTGTTCCTACTTTGTTTGGACCAGCGGGATATTCGGGTACACAACCTGTAATTATCGATTTTTGTTTGTGTATTTATGATGTTTAAAATAAACAAGGTATCTACCACGACTGTTTAAATGGCTAAACGTTTTTCGGGCTGCTAAGCCATTGACAAAGTACTAACTGGGCTAACTAAGTTGCTAGCGTTTCCATTAGGGCTGTCCCGAATACCATTTTTCGGGCTCCGGATATTCGGTAGTAATCAGCAGCGAATATTCGAATATTCGGTGCGGAGAGATTTAGTTATTTTTTTAATAAACTTTTTTTTTTTTTTTTAAATGTCATAACACGCTCCGAGACACCTGACAACACGCTGTTAAGCAGAAGCGCAGAAAGAGCATACTATTACGATTTCTATTTATTTATTGTCTCAGTACTCGTATACATTAAAACTAAATGTGTCCTCTGCATTTAACCCAGCCGCAGTGGAGCGCCCGAGGACCAAATCTGGTTCCAAATTCCGTCTACAACGTTTTACAACCTGAAGATACAAAACACATATTTCTGTTATAACAACAATACTTTTAATAACATAGCCGTAACAATAGGCCTAACAGTGTAACACCTTTTACCGATACAGTAAACAGTATTTAAATAAATGAAGAACGAAAAATAAATGAACGAACTGTATGCCAATAATTGCCTTAGCCCCAGATGTTCCCACATTGCTCCTATTATTTTCACTATTAGGATAAAATTGAAAAACTAATATAAAAAAACAATTTGGTTGCTTGCTTGCAACTATTTTCCAAGCAAAGTAAGTGCACGATTTTATCATGTGTAACGTTACTGTTTAAACGGCGGATAAAGCAGCTTCATCATGGCAACTTGACAACAGCTAAGCTAAGCTAGGCTAGTACTTACAGCATCCGGTGACTTTTCAGAGTTGTTGTGCCACCGGCCAGTTTCTTGTCGCATATTTGGCACACTGCCTTCTTCTTACCATCGTCCAATTTAAAATGGTCCCACACAGCTGAAGTCTTCGGCATTTTGTGTTCAGGTGTGTGAAACGAGGTGAAGCGAGGTGAAGCGTGCCGTTTGCGTTCGTGACTGTGAGTGAACGCGAGGTCAGGAGCACAGGCTGAGATTGTATATTCCGCATTTTAACAGTGCACCGGGGCCCAGAGCCGGCCAGGGGCCCATGCAAAAATATTAAAAAATATATATTTCTTTAATACTTTTTTTTTTATATATATTTTTTGGGGCCCCAATGGCATTGACCGGTTCATGCTGTCTTCAATATAACCAAGCAACTACATTAATTTGTAATTTGTCTGTCCAATGACCTTGCTCCCTTTCATGTCATGTGATACCTTGCGTATCGAGCGAACCATTTAATCAACCTGTACTGTACTGTAGCTAGCAGCAGCAAGTAGCATTATATATGTACATTACATTACATTACATTGCATTTAGCTGACGCTTTTGTCCAAAGCGACTTACAATAAGTACATACGACCAGGAAGACACAGCCCAGAAGAAAACAGAATCATATAAGTACATCAGGTATCATAGAGCCAAACATTTCAAGTGCTACTCAGCTGGCTATAGATAAGCCAGTCCTATGTTAGTATATAAGTGCTTTGTTAGTAATTCTATCGCTCGAAGTGGAGTCGCAAGAGATGAGTTTTCAGTCTGCGCCGGAAGATGTGCAGGCTTTCTGCCGTCCTGATATCAATGGGAAGCTCATTCCACCATCTTGGAGCCAGGATAGCAAACCCACGTGTTTTTGCTGATGGGAACTTGGGTCCACCTCGCAGCGAGGTTGCAGCGAGTCGTTTGGCTGATGCAGAGCGGAGTGCACGCGCTGGGGTGTACAGTTTAACCATGTCCTGGATGTAGGAAGGGCCAGATCCATTCGCGGCATGGTATGCAAGTACTAGTGTCTTGAAGTGGATTCTAGCAGTTACCGGGAGCCAGTGGAGGGAGCGGAGGAGCGGAGTGGTGTGGGAAAATGTTGGAAGGTTGAAGACCAGACGAGCCGCTGCATTCTGGATGAGCTGCAGAGGTCGGATGGCACATGCAGGTAGACCAGCCAGGAGGGAGTTGCAATAGTCTAGGCGTGAGGTGACGAGAGCCTGGACCAGAACCTGGGTGGCTTTCTGGGTCAGCTGGGGACGAATCTTCCTGATGTTGTACAGCGTATATCTGCAGCAACGGGTTGTAGCAGCGATGTTTGCAGTGAAGGACAGGTTGTTATCTAGGGTCACCCCCAGATTCCTTGCAGTCTGCGTCGGGGAAACAACAGAGGTGCCGATGTTGATTGTCAGGTCAAGAGTGGGACAATCTTTTCCCGGAAGGAAAAGCAGTTCAGTCTTGTCAAGGTTGAGCTTGAGGTGATGAGCAGACATCCACTGAGAGATGTCAGCTAGACAAGCAGAGATGCGTGCGACGACCTGAGTTTCTGAGCGGGGAAAGGACAGAATTAATTGGGTGTCGTCAGCATAGCAGTGGTATGAAAAACCATGCGGGCTAATGACCGATCCGAGCGAGTTTATGTACAGGGAGAAAAGGAGGGGACCAAGAACGGAGCCCTGTAGTTAATTGACAAGGGTCGGACTCGGACCCTCTCCAAGTTACCCTGTAGGTACGGTCTTTGAGGTATGAGGCGAGGAGGGAAAGTGCAGAGCCTGAAACTCCAAGTTCTTGGAGAGTGCGAAGGAGGATCTGATGGTTCACCGTGTCGAATGCAGCTGACAGGTCCAACATGATGATGACAGAGGAGAGGGATGCTGCTTTAGCAGTGTGCAGTTCCTCAGTGACAGCAAGGAGGGCCGTTTCTGTGGAGTGACCTGCCTTGAAACCAGACTGGTGCGGATCCAGAAGGTTGTTCTGATGGAGATAACAGGAGAGTTGTTTAAAGACAGCGCGTTCAAGTGTTTTAGACAGGAACGGGAGGAGAGACACAGGCCTGTAGTTTATAACATCAGACGGGTTGAGAGTGGGTTTCTTAAGGAGAGGGTTTACTCTTGCCTCCTTGAGACTGTTTGGAAAGTGACCAGAAGTTAGAGAAGTGTTGATGAAATGGGTGAGGAACGGTAGAATATCAGGAGCGATAGTCTGAAGGAGGTTTGAAGGGATAGGGTCCAGAGGACAGGTGGTAGGGCGGGCAGAGGTAATGAGGGTAAGAACCTCACTTGGAGAGAGAGGGGAAAAGGAGGTCAGTGTGTGGTGTAAGGAATATTTGAATGTATTCATGTTAGCTCCAAATGTATAAGTTTAAAATGAGAATCATTTGGGTTAAAACTGAGCTGGACTTTTGAGCCCGAGCACATGTGACTCTAGAGAGACCATGTGGCTTTTGAGGACAAAGGATTTGGCGGGGGAGGTTACAGCATCTGTTGACTTGCACTGTATGCAAATGCTCTTGCCACATGTGAGTGAAGAAACTCAAGATTGGGGTGATGGGGACATTGGGGCTGCCAATCAAAGTGAGAGAATCAGAGATCCCTCCCATTGCTTCTGGATATAGTCAGAAGACACAACTGAGTTCTCTCTCTCTTTCTTTCTGCTGGCCGGCTGACGTGATCACCAGGTTGTATGTATGTTTTGTATGTATGTTTTGTGTTGTATATGTCTTGTGTTGTAAGTATACTGTGTTTGTATGTGTAGTGTATTGAATGTAATGATTTCTGGTGCATTGTGATATCACCATTAAAAGTAGATTATTCTTGACTTGGTGGCACTGAACTCCTTCCATATAACACAGCTCTCGAAGGACGCGGGGATATTTGAAACGTGGTGCGTAGATCCACTAAAATATTCTAACAGATGGTGACCCGACGTACAGGATAACGGGCTGAGGAAGGATTCAGACGACCGGATTGGGTCGAGAATAAGCGCTTTTAAACGCTTCAGACAATCACAAGGGCCCTTCACAACTCAAAGGTATTTCAGACTCCTGTTGTATTGAACCGATTGTCTGTGATTGAATACACTAAAATGTTAGGATTGTCTGAAGGCGTTTCACAGTGTTTTTAAAGTTTAAATGGGATATACAATGCATATTTAGAAACATAGTCGTTGATCGCAGGTAGATATGAGTCCGGCGTGACGTACATAGACATTTACATATTGATTACAGTTTGTCGCGGATCTACAGGTAGATAAAGTCCTGAGTGGCGTACATAAGAACGGTTTAGCGCGGATCTGTGGTAGTTCAGTCCACAGTGGCGTAGAGACGGTGCAGGGCTGGGGGTTGTGAGGTTTCATTCCCACACGCCAGACCTGGAAACCCGATATTTCAGATCGGGTCGCCGCCTAAGACTGAGGGGTTTTACAGCACAGATGAACGCTCTTTAGCTAAGAGCCGGAGTTCTGTGATATGGTAATTACTCAATATTTATTGATCTCAATGAAGCACACGGATGAGTGAGGCTCATTTGTGGTCTGCTGCTGCCATCTAGTGGCTGAAAGGGGGTAGTACACCTTTTACATTGAGTATATGAGTTTAGCTTCAAGCGCTGAGGTTAAATATTACATTGCTGACCGGTATTGAAGACGGGAAGCGCGTTAATAGTAACTACGACAATAGCCCAGTATATTAATACATGTGAACACATGTTGATTGATTGAGTCAGATGAATAAAAGCGAAGTGCACATATTAATTGAAGCAGATAAATAAAAGCGAAGTGAATATGGAACGACAGAATGCTTAACACGATTCTGAAATTCCGGGTAGTTACAGGGTACAATGGGAACAGATTAAGAGATTGATTTTCAGAGAATTAAGTACATTCAAATTAAATATAATAGTGGATTATTCTACCTAGATTTAGACATACAAAGAGGACAATTTGTGTGTTATGAACTGGCCTTGTATGGTTTAATTTTTAGTGAACTCAGACTGCAAGCAGTGTGATTTCTCTCTGCACATGTTTGAGTGTTTTTTTTCCCTTCCCCCGGTCATCCAAGTTATTTGACCCCATGTGGTCAAGAGCCATTCTGTTAGACTACAATCTTGGGTAAGACAAATCATTGTTCTTTTGTCACATTTTTGAATCACATAAGGGTTCATTTTGCTAAATCAATTTATCTTTAATTTGTAGTTGGTGTTTGTTAAGATTTTTAGGCAAATATAGCGCTAAATACAGTTAGTTTTGTATTCTGTTACAAATCTAACCATGCTTGTAACACAACATGGATAGATTTAACTTAGATGAAAGACAGATTGTAAAGCAAATTGCACACCTAAAGAAACAGATGCAGGCTCTAGATAGATTGAGGAGGGTTTGTCACAATGCTGCCCTCGCAATGATGGGAATTACAATTCCTCCCGTCACAGACCAAAATCTCACGGGTGCAATGGCTGTCCACAGCCCCATAAAAGCAGATGAATTTAACACTCTTCTGTTCCCTAGAACAATGCAAAATACTGTTGTCTCTAACTCAGATCACAAATCTCAAACTGAGCCCAAACTTCATTTACGATGAAGCAGGAGGCCAGGGTCGTAAAATAAAAACCTGACGACACTTTGAAGCAGGATGCCAGGGTCGTAAAGGTCCCAGGGCAAAGCATGTGCCTCTGCCTCCTATGCCTACCATTCTTTCTTCATGTTTCTGAAAATGAATCCACAGGATTCTTTTTCAGAAAAGGGGGAGTGAGTTGTTAGACAATGGGAATTTGATATTTACATTTTTATAGTCTAAAATCTATTGTAGTATTTTTTTAGGTATCATAAAGCAACACTGTTTTAGCTTTTTAGGTCAAGTTAATTGAAGATTTGAGAATGTTAATTAGGCGTCCCTAAAAATGGTGGGATGTACTACACAAATTATCTGTTACATTCTGATTTTAGATTAATCAGATGACATGTCTTATTTTTATACAGTCCTTTAATGACAGAGGTTAAATCCTGGACACTTATTTTTATTTTATGCATATGCTGCCATCAGGCATATATTTAAATCCAGAGACAGATGCAGTCTCTGTTTTGAACAAATATCACAATGAAAAATAGTGGTAGCAAATCATCTTTATGTCAAATCATGTCGGGAAGAGATGAGGAGTTTTGTTTTGAAACAAAAGTTTGAACTGAGCCATGTTGGTTTTCAAAAAGCTGACTTTTCAAAATGAAACAGATCACTTTTGAGTGTACAGTAGCAGTTTGCATGGAGATTTATTTGTGAACACTACAGTAGCAGGATGTATTTACCTGTCCTAGGAAAGGGACAGATTATAAGTAAAAGACTGGTTAGAAATGGAAATAAGAAAAGGTTGTTGAAGGCTGAAGAGAAAAGAGAACAGATGATTAGAAGAAGACATCTGATTATTATGTCACACATAATGATCTTAACATAGAAACTAGCTATGAGTAAAACGTGTGGTTTTTATACCATTGTTATCATGAACTAAAAATAAATAGGGAAATAGTATCTTGTTAAAGATGAATGGATTTCATATCCTAGAGAGGATTAGTTATTGTGAATACTTCACAAGGTATCTACTAATGTATTTTAAAGAAACAAATTTAAAGAAATTGAATTGACTTGATAAATAAGTAAAGATAAAAAGTTGTATTAACCATGAATTAATCAAGTGGTAAATTAAAAATAGCAGTAAAGAAGACTGAAATAGATGGACAGGGCAAGATATTAAATGTGTTGAAGTGATATCTTGCTCAGAAGGATAAAAGGTGGTTAAAATACCACGAGTGAAGTTGGAAAAAGTATGTAGGAGAGAGAGAGAGAGACAAGACAATTAAGATGTTTGAAAAGATACTAAGATATAAGAAAACATGTGAAGAGACAGGCATGAAATGATTAGACGCATTGCCTCTAGCTCTTATGTCAATCAGGAGCCCTGAGCGTAGGGTTGAGGGATTTTGTATCAGATTTCTCCACACAGATTACAGAGGCAAAAGGGGGACATCAAACCCCATCGGGCGATGCAGAGGACATCTCACGCTGTCCGCTTGGAAGGAAAAGGAGACATCTGGTACCACTGGAATCAGTGCGCAGTGGGGAAACCTCCAGGAAGGATGTGTGAAAGCTGTCATCCTCCTCCTCGTGCTGGGCCTGCTGTACCTGACCAAGCAAGGGTGGCGACTCCACGGTGTGGGAAGCGTATACAAGGACGCAGTATCAGGAGTTCCAGGTCTCGCCACGGATGGAAGTACCTGACACTACGCAGACAGTGAAACCAGGAAAGTGAGTGTTCACCAGAGCGATAAAGAGGAGGAGCAGGCACTCGCCAAAGGGGGAGGGTCCCTAACAAACACTCCTGTCTACATCGACTGCAGTTAGACTGGCGAAGAGACCATCCTGGATACATCTGACTGAAGCTGTTTAAACCTGAAACACAGAAACTCGCCTCTACTGTGGTGAAGTCTGGCTACAAAGGGAGGTGTCCACTAGGGGCACTTGTCTCAAACCAGTGAAGAAACCAACAGAACCCAGTGGAATTTAAAGAGTGGACGTGAGCAGGGAAACAGTAACGGGTCTGAGGGATAGAAACTGACGATGTACAGAGAAAGAATTGGACCATGGGGATTACATTAAGACATGTGCTTATACAATTTACCTACCTCAGCCGTTTGGGTACTTTTGTATATGAATTTTTGATTTTTGATATCATTTGTATCTTTCCAGGTTCTATGTTATTCCGGAGTATAAACAGGAGGGATATGTTGGAGACATACTGAGGTCTCCACTCTTTGGGAAGTTTTAATGCACTGATATCATGTGTGGCTCTGAACTGTATATGAATTTGACCTTGCAGCTGCCTCTCCTGATGAAAGGAGGCAGGGCATTTCAGGTTGTTCATATTTATGAGAAGACAGACTTGCTGTCTCCTAAATATCTCATGTGTGGCTCTGAAACTAAAGCGGAATGAAGTATACATGAAGTAATGTTAAAGCTTGAAGACACTGCAATTTTGCCGATTACAGATTAATTGAATCACCACTGTGAAGGTTATACCTTATGACGATTGACTATACTCAATCAGAATGATTTAAGGGTTTTAACTTTGTGGTTATTAAGTGATGTAATTGATGTATGGAGTTATTTACATATTTTGGTATTTCTAACATGGTCGTATGAAGTTGATATGTGGAGCCATTTCTGAACGTTAAATAGTCTGAATCCCAGAACGAATGTGAATGTCTTGAAAGTAATTGATTTATTAGAGTTAAATCAAAAGGGGGAGTTGTAAGGAATATTTGAATGTATTCATGTTAGCTCCAAATGTATAAGTTTAAAATGAGAATCATTTGGGTTAAAACTGAGCTGGACTTTTGAGCCCGAGCACATGTGACTCTAGAGAGACCATGTGGCTTTTGAGGACAAAGGATTTGGCGGGGGAGGTTACAGCATCTGTTGACTTGCACTGTATGCAAATGCTCTTGCCACATGTGAGTGAAGAAACTCAAGATTGGGGTGATGGGGACATTGGGGCTGCCAATCAAAGTGAGAGAATCAGAGATCCCTCCCATTGCTTCTGGATATAGTCAGAAGACACAACTGAGTTCTCTCTCTCTTTCTTTCTGCTGGCCGGCTGACGTGATCACCAGGTTGTATGTATGTTTTGTATGTATGTTTTGTGTTGTATATGTCTTGTGTTGTAAGTATACTGTGTTTGTATGTGTAGTGTATTGAATGTAATGATTTCTGGTGCATTGTGATATCACCATTAAAAGTAGATTATTCTTGACTTGGTGGCACTGAACTCCTTCCATATAACACAGCTCTCGAAGGACGCGGGGATATTTGAAACGTGGTGCGTAGATCCACTAAAATATTCTAACAGTGGGTGTAAGGAGGGTCTGGTGACCCAGCGATGAGTAAAGGTGAGTCAGAAAAAGAAGAGCGAATATCATCAACCTTTTTTTCAAAGTGGTTAACAAAGTCGCTTGACAGAAGTGAGGAGGGGGGAGGGGCTTTGGGAGGGTCCAAGAGGGTGGAGAAGATGGAAAATAGTTTTTTGGGATTGGAATAGGAAGATTGGATCTTATCTTGAAAGAAAGTGCTCTTTGCCTGAGAGATCGAGGCAGAGAAAGAGGAGAGGAGAGCCTGATAGGTTAGGAGGTCGTCACGGTGTTTGGATTTCCACCATTTCCGCTCTGCTGCCCGAAGGACGGTTCTATTAGCACGCAGCGCGTCATTTAGCCAGGGAGCAGGGGGGGACTGACGAGCCTGCCGAGATGTGAGAGGACAGAGAGAGTCCAGAGAAGATGAGAGAGTAGAGAGGAGAGTTTCTGCAGCAGAGTTTGGAGGCAGGAGTTGAAACGAATCAGAGGAAGGGAGGGCTGAGAGCACCGATGAGGCAAAGGTAGAGGGGGAGAGGGAACGAAGGATACGGCGGACAGGTGCAAGATGAGAAGAGATTAGTTTGTTATGTTTGGAAAGGGGTAGAGAGAATGAAAGGAAGAAGTGATCGGATGTGTGGAGCGGGTTAACAGAGAGGTTAGAAGTAGTGCAGTTCCTTGAGAATATGAGATCAAGGACATTGCCAGCTTTATGAGTTGGTGGGGATGGAGACAATGAGAAAGCGAAGGCGGTTAACAGAGATGTTAGTTCGTCTATCTTCCCCGTCTGGAGGTTGAAATCTCCGAGAAGTACAGCCGGAGGGCCAGTTTCAGGGATATGTGAGAGGAGATGATCTAATTCCTCCAAGAAGTCCCCCAAGGCACCTGGCGGACGGTAGAGAACAACAATGGTTAATTGTATAGGATGGGTTACTGTGACGGCATGGAATTCAAAGGTGGAAGGAGTGAAGTTAGATAGCTTGAAGAGGGAAAAGCTCCATTTGGGAGAGAGCAGGAGACCAGTGCCACCTCCTCTGCCAGTGGGTCTGGGTGTATGGGAGAAGGAATATGCTGTGGAGAGAGCTGCTGGGGTGGATGTGTTGGATGGAATAATCCAGGTCTCCGTGAGAGCAAGGAAATCCAGGGACTGCAGGGAAGCGTAGCCAGAGATGAAGTCAGCCTTGGGAACAGCTGACTGGTAGTTCCACAGGCCACCTGAAACTAAATGTTGGATGTCAGTGGAGCATGTGGGATAGACGAGAGCAGGCCGATTATATCGATTACGAGATACACAGGGCCAGTGATAATAGCGAGAGGACACGTGAACAGGAATGGAGAAAATATACATGATTATAGCATGAAGGGCTAAATAACCAAATGAAATAAAACACCAGCGATACTTAGCTCAATCAAAGTAGGATTTGCGTCCTCTTTGCCACCCTCGTGACTCCCGTAGGACTCCATTAAACCAACGCACAAGAGCGGCGCTCAAAAGAGAAAGGACAAGAGAGAACAAGGAGATGTAACAGCTAAACTGACATAAATAGACCATTTTTTTTGTCATACATCGTCCTCGAAATCGAGCGCTAACGTTAGCAATGTTGTCGTGCAGCAGCAGCCGGAGGCTAACGATAGCTCACCTGCCTCACCACCATCATTGCCATCTAGCTCCACAAGTGAAGCTGTATCTTCTTCTCCAGCCAGCCAGGAGGAGAGGCTGGATTTGGCTGGGCCCCAACCGATAGGGGTCTCTATGGCGCTATTGAGACCACCTGACGCCAAGATCAAAAGCTATATTATAGCGACCGGTCTATGTAGGCCTACCGGCCCATCCCCCAGAGACAAACATCAAGGAAACAGGTTTAATCCTCTTCTTAGTTTGCTGTGTCGTTGTCAGGCTGTGGTGGTCTGAGGCCAGGGCAGGCTGTTGTTGATAGCCTATACATGTGGCGCTTATGTTTGGGGTGATGGACCGGGGCCAATCACAACCTTGTTACGCCACTGGCTACCAAGCTAAACAAGAAGGCTACCAAGAGCTAGACATGAGTTTGCTCGGGAAAACATTGTTTTTATGCCAGCTACAATGAATGACCGAACGTACAGTGCCGTTTTTATATGTACAAAAGTGGTGGGGCACAAAAAACTTAGATGTCTATATATAAGCTTCTGCAGTGAGGTTCATGGCTGGTGAGGCACTGGTACTGACTCTTCAGGTTTACAAATATTATATTTTGACCTAAATCAAAATATAATATTATTTTCAAAAGCTTTTTTAGTCTGATGCTTCAATTAATTTTAAACAGACAGTTCAACAAAAGGATACCCAAAACATGTAATTTTATCATTTAAATATTGAATTGTTTTCTCTTAGTAAGATCCCATTTTCAATAAAATTGCAGTCTTACCTTGACTTGAAGATTAAGTCCATTTGCCTATCCTTCTGGACAAAAATCTCTATTACTTTTTTGTAAAAGTCCTCCTTATGTTCTTGTAGTTTCAAAAGTCTATCATAAAGTCTCTCATCTCCTCTTCACACACCACACTTTTCGCGGCACACGTACTTACAGCCAATCAGCTCTGAATGATGTGAGATGACGTATGGTGGGGATGGCAGCACTATGCCCCAATGGTCATTATTTTTTTGCCACACACATTAAATAGGAAAATATTCTGAGCATGCGCAGTGTAGTTTTTACAGTCACCGTTCACTTAGACAGTGAGAGGGAGGGGCATGATCGGGTTTTGTCCAACATGGCTCTAAACAGCTCAATAGGCACACACTGTAGACACTAATTAGAAGAATACAGACTAAAACAGCAATGTACAGACGAATCAGATGATTAAACATGATCTTAAAATATATTTTATATATTTTTTAATATATTTTTTGCATTTTGTTGTAATCATTATTTTTAATACTTTCTGCTGACACTAGGTGGGGCTGTGGGCCTGCCCCTAATGACCAGTCACCACTGCGAACGTAGCAGACTACCCGTAAACGATTGCAATTGTAAACATGTTCTTGCTAGCCATATGAACCACTACAGAGATGCTGTATGAGAAACCAATGTGAGTTTGAAAAATTGCACAATATAAATCTATTCTAGTAGACCTCAACAATGGAATTATGACCAGTAGAAATGGCCATGGGACCTTTAAGTTTCTATTGTTTTCCAGCCTTGATTGATGTTTGCTATCCTATCCATCCCTGCTCTCCTTGTCTCCTCTCCTCTTTCCTTGTCTCCTCTCCTTGGCTTCTTCCCTCCTATCTTCTCTCCTTGTCTCCTCTCCTCTTCTTTCCCTGTCTCCTTGCCTGTTCGTTCCTTCTCTCCTCTCCTCTTCTTTCTTTGTCTCTTCTTCTCTCCTTGTCTCCTCTCCTCTTCTATCCTCGTCTCCTCTCCTCTCGAATTTCATACCACTCTCCTCATCCATCCGCGCCCCCGAGGACAAACCGTGCTTCTCGAGACCCCGCCCAGCTGCGCGCGCTGTGTGATGAGGGGGGAGTGAGGGGAGAGGGAGCGCGACTGATGTGTGCAGTTTGTTGACTGTGTCAGAGAGAGAGAGAGAGAGAGAGAGAGAGAGAGAGCGAGAGAGAGAGAGAGAGAGAGAGAGAGAGAGAGAGAGAGATAGAGAGAGAGAGAGAGAGAGATAGAGAGAGAGAGAGAGAGAGAGAGAGAGAGAGAGAGAGAGAGAGAGAGAGGGGGAAGGCGGGACGCAGCACAGAGGACAGTTGTCTCTCATTCATCCTAACAGCAGATAGTGCTCGCTGCTCCGCGTGTCCGGCACGAGAACACCAGGTAAGACATTTCCTCTCACTTTGTCTGTTTATGTTTATTGTGTGCGCGCGTTTGTTGTGGGCGCTCGCTCACAGCCCCATGCGGGGGTCTCTGTCTGCTGTCCGGTGACCATCAGTGTGTGGATCAGTGTGTACTGATCAGTGTGTGGATGTGTGTGTGGATCAGTGCTGACCGAGTGACCCTCTGATAGTCTGTCTCCTGTCAGTGATGCTGCTTTAAAGCCTTAATGTGACCGTGGATGTTTGTCTCTTTTTATAAAGACGCGTGAGTGAAATACTAAGGATGCTGCGGGCATCACACACACACACACACCACACACACACACACACCACACACACACACACACACACACACACACACACACACACACACACCACACACACACACACACACTGCATGAAGCTGCAGCGCCTTGCTTCCATCCAAAGTGGCTCCTAATGAGCAGAGCGGCCCTGGGGCCCCGCAGGGAGCACTGCAGCCCGGGAGCAGGGGGGTGGGGGGGGTTGTGTTTAAGAGACAAACATCACCTAGTCTGAAAAGGTGTGCTGGGACTGCCCTTATTATTGCAGAGAAACAGTTATTCAATCAAAGGCTGTCGGACACTCTCAGAGTATGCATAACACATTATAAAACTAAGTAAATATAAAGGGGGACACAAGGTGAGAGATGGTTTTGGATCTGCTGCTTGGTTATAGTAAATCTCTGAAGATACTGCACGTCAAGTTAGCGTTAAATAAACACTTGACTTCCAATTTGATTTTCTAAATAAAGCATTGTGCAACAGATTACGGAACTGGGCGGTCCAAATGTTTACAGAGTAAAGCAGTATTTAGCTGGTGGACTACCGGGGAGATTTCAGCAGGAGCACACGCTTGCCTCGGGGAGGGGGAAAAAGAGCCAGAGCCCTGGCCCCTGCCTCTCCCTCCACCTCTCCCCTCCCTACACCCCTCCATCCCCCTTTGAGGGAAAAAGGCTGTTGGACCCAGATGCAGCAACAGAACAAGATACTAACAAATGATGGAGCCACATCATGTTCCCCTAAGGGAAGCTTTTAGTAATAATTAGAGTCACCTTCAATGGAACTCAGTGTGTAGTGTGATCAGATGTTTGCTTTTTCTATTTTGATATTTGGTACATACGGCCATTTGCACAACTCCACAAGCATCTTCTCCTGTTCAATATCTGATGGATTTTTCTTTACCGTTCCTTCTTCCTCCGTCTGCTTCTATCTGCATCTCCTCTTCCTCTCCTCCATCATCTCCATTGCACTGTCTCTTTCACACTAGCTTCCTCCCATCTTCTCTTTCCTCCTCTCTCCCCCCCCCCCCCTGCCCCCTCTGCATCTCCTCGCCTCCTTACATTCTCTTCATGTTTTCCCTCTCTGTATAGCACAGCTCACTACAGGCCGCTCAGCAGATTGTCTCATCAGGAGCCCCACACAGAGAGACATATGTTGCCTTGTTTTCTGCATCTTTTAACCTTTATTAACACAGTGGGTGTTGTGCTCCTATATCATCAGCGCTCCACCCCACACTCACATATTCACAGATCACACTTGGGAGAAGCTCCGGGACAACCACAGCCCTGTGCTGCTGCGCTGGGCCGTTACATAACAGAATATTTATCAACTCAGCTCTTGAAGTGATAATCGGCAACATTTTGATGAATTCGGTTAGAATTATTTGTTACTCAATGTTTTTGATTTAGCAGAATGCCACAACATGAAGCATTTCCCATCTGTCACCTGATGTGATGAAGGGATGTGGTTAGTAGGGCCCAAAACATTTCTGCTTGCTTCAAAAACTAAGCAAATTAGGGCTGCAACCAACAACTATTTTGATCATCGATTAATCTGTCGATTATTTCTATGATTTATCATTTATGTTTCCATTATTTTATTCAGAAAACTGCATTTCATCATCAACACACAAGAACAACCCAAATGTAAGCTATAAAATATGTGCAAAAGCTGTATCACAGCTTTTTTTTTTACAAAAAATGTCACTTTAGGTTGCTTGAAAATTGTGAATTGCAAACAAAAGTGTTAACAGGCTTTGCTACAACAAATAGGGCTAGCTGTAACAGTAGGCCACCGACTAAGGTAGATCTTATCTCGTTGCCGTTGGTGATCTGGCCGATGACGGTCGTGTCGTCAGAAAACTTCACGATGGTGTTGGAGGTGTGTGTGACCACACAGTCGTGAGTGAACAGGGAGTAGGGGAGAGGGCTGAGCACGCAGCCTCGAGGGGCTCCGGTGTTGAGGATCAGGGTGGAGGATGTCATGTTTCCCACCCGCACTGCCTGGGGTCTGCCAGTCAGGAAGTTCAGGATCCAGTCACAGAGGGCGCTGTTGAGCCTGAGGTCTCTGAGCTTGATGGCCAGCTTGGAGGGCACACAGTGTTGAAAGCTGAACTGTAATCAATAAACGGCGTCGTCTGTGGACCTGTTGGCTCTGTAGGAAAACTGCAGGGGGTCCAGGGAGTCAGGGAGGGAGGAGGTGATGAAGGTTTTGACTAACCGCTCAAAGCACTTCATGATGATGGAGGTGAGTGCTACTGGGCGGTAGTCCTGGAACCTTATTAACCCTTTTAAAGGATTTGCCCACATCTGCCCTGTCTAAAACAAAAGGGAAGGGCTGCACCGAAAACACAGAACCTTGTGGTGGCATTACCAATCTGCAGATTACTTCAAGAGTTTTTTCAAAGCGGGGTTTATGATTGTACAGCCCACCAAACAACATAAAATAATACACAATGAGCAACAAACCAAAGAGGAAACACAATGTATCTCCCTAATAAAGAAAGTATTGCTCCCTCCTTTGGTCTCATTATCCTTCTCTTCTCTTCTCCTAACTTCTCCTCTGTCTCCCCGGGCTGATTGCTCTCCGGGGAGACATTCAGGGCTATTCCGTAACTCCAGCCTCACATCCACACACACTGTTTTTAATTACACAAATGATCCGGCTGAATGCAGGACGAAAAAAAGAACTAGACAGTATGAAGTAATTGCGCATAAGAAAACAATGCAATACAGTTATTGGTATTTGTTTCAGTACACTTATTTATTTCAGATAGATCTTATAGTTATTACTGTTAGCTTCAGCTTAAGTTATGTTAATGTTTGCACTAACACATTTAACATAAAAAAAAAACAAAAAAAAAACTTGTCATTGTTAGGGGGGCCACAGAGGGGTCAGAGGTCAGTGTTAGGGGGGCACAGGCCCCCCTGCCCCCCCCTATAACCGCCCCTGCCGAAATGATCCAGGAGATTGACTTTGAGACGGAAAGACAGAAAACAAAGGCTAGAAATCAAATGAACATGGCCTTTGGGAGAGGACAAATACCAACAAGTAAACAAAAAAACTATTTCATAACGGTGACCCCAGGTTTCAAGTCAGGTTCCCAAGAACTAGTTAATGTCAAGACGCAAGTCTTTTTAAGCATAAAACCGGTTTTTCCTGTTCGCACCGCAACTGCGCCACCTCTTAGCTCCGGAATCCGGTTCATTTCCAGCTCCAAAAAATTGTCGGCCTAGAAGCAAGACTCCGGAGCTAAGAGGCGGCGTCGCTTACGTCGAGGCGTGCAGGAAACTAAACCCACCTCCCCTGAACATGGGTCGACTGAATAGTCTCGTCATGCCTGCCTACAAGCAGTAGCACTGAGCAAAGTGACTAGAAGGCAACCACACACTTATAAAAAAAAACACACGTTATCAGGCAACACTAACCAGGCTTCGTGTGATTCTGTTTATTTGTACCTTACTTTGACCATCCGTTCACTGTCATTGATAATTGTGGAGAGCAAGCAGATGTTTTGTTTTGTATTATAGCAGCTAGCGGATGGAATCAATACATGGGCTGCACAGGTTGTCATGTCCGACTATTACAAGTAGAATCATAATGAGAAATACGCCGGTAAAATGTGCCTGTAGAAAACGGCTTATGCCACAATAAGATAGCAATAGCAAGTAGTCAGTTTAGCTTCGGTTGCTATGCTAACATCACCCATTTTATACCAGAGAAACTTTCATAACAGCGTTGTGCTGCCAAACAGCGTCAATTCAGACGGACACACATTCACTTAAGGGGAACTGGGGATATGTATCAGCTGCTTGTGTGACAGTCAGATAGTGAATACTTTACAGCGGCCGCTCTAAAGTATTAGCTAACCCGGAGCTAACGAGAGAATAAACTCCTGTGGAAGAGCAGCCAGCACTGCCGCGGTCGGTAAATGCCACTGAAACACATTAATAAACAATGAACCACGGCACTCTGGAGAAAAGCATAAGGTTGGAGAAGTCGTTATATAATTTAATCCAGGGTTGCCAACTTTGGGTACCTGGCTGGAGTGAGATTTTTATATCATGGGTTTGATTACGCATATGCGCACTAAATGACTGCTATCGTGTCAGTAGCAGGACCTTAGCATATATATAGGATATATACAATATATACAAATACACAATATTGGACACAGACTATAAAGGGCACAAAGTTTCATTCACTAATGAAAGTAAAACACATGTTTGTTTCCACTGTTTTATTGTGTGCATAGGCCTGTCGCGATAAGCAATTAATTGACTTATCGTACGATAAATAAAAATTAACTCGATAACTTTTCTGACCTCGATAAATTGCCATTTACATGAGGATGTGACTAGCAGTTTGAAAGGATGTACTTGAATATATATTATCATTATGTCAGTGGTCTAAAATGGTCATACAACGGTGCCGACAATATTATCGTTTATCGCAATCATTTCCGGGAAAATGTATCCAACAAAATAAATTATCGTGAGAGGCCTATACATTACTCTTACTCCAAACTGCCAAATATATTAATTAACACACTCTCACTCTCATACACTCTTTGACTCTATTTTGGCCTAGTAGAACAATAACCAGCAGACTTTTACTTTTTTATCATTTCTACTGGATCTTAGATCTGCGCATGCGTAATACGGGTCGGGGATTGACCAACCGGCTCCCACTGCTCTGCTGTCTGTTAACGTTGTTAAGAGTGATGGGGGCGGGGAGGGAGCGGATCGACAGCTTGAGCTGCTGTCAACTCAACATTGTAAATAACCAACCAAAAACGATCGCCGGTTCATTTGTTTTTAGCGTGAGAATAGTTTGGGCAGCGTGAGATTGAGAGCAGGGGCGGATCTAGAAAAATATTCATGGGGTGGCAAGAGGGTGGCAGGAGAATTTCAGGGGTGGCATCCCCTGGCAGAAGTATATGCTGATTTAATCGTAGTCATATCTATGAATGTTAACTTGGAAAGCCACAATATTGATATTTTAACTCAATAACATTAAGTGACATTATTGTGGCACATCAGTAAAGCCTTACATATAAATATATAAGGTGGCACACATCATTTAATGAATTTTAACTGAACAATAACTGAATGAGTTTGTTTCACTCTTAGATCAGGGGTACCAAATCTATGCAGACTGCTGCAATAAGTGCATTAATTAACTGTCTCATCGATGTTTGTCTAAATTAATATGATACTATTAACAATCATATTATTCCTATCAGCTGTCAATCACTGTTATGATTCACATATTAATTTATTATTAAATAAACTATATATTTTGGAGGAGATAATGATGAATGTTCCTCAATATGCTTGCTCACCCTCCTTCAAATTTGAAAGACAAGTAATTATTATAAATCAAAAGAATCAAAAGAACAGTTCAGCGCCCCACAACTTCATTGCAAACAGTTACAACCTTGACTTTACATCAGAAAGAACAAACATTAAATAAGTGACTAACTGCATCAGTTAGGGTTAGAAAACGTGTATTCAGCTAAAACATAAACATCGCTGCAGCTATTATCCAGTGGAAAGTCCTTACCTACTGGCCTAGTTAAATCAAAGTGGTTACTTTATTTTGGCTGGGCAGTGAAGTTTTACACACCGTCTTATTTGACTTTCTCAAGACTTGAAACAGTTTTTTGGGGGCAGACCCCCACAAAGAAAAAATATATACACACATACAAAGTCATCATCTTAACAGTTTGTTCTGCTCATCGAGTCATCCGTGAGCAGAGCATCAAGTTGGCATGCCTATTACAGCTGAATGTGGTGATTACCATCTTGTTCAGCAAAACGCCTCACAAACTTATTAAGATTTAAAGCTATGGTGCGTTTTGATTCAATGCTGAGTACAGCCAAACTTGACAGTCTCTTCTCTGTCATTGTAGCCCGCAAATACCTCATTCCTTCCGTCTGCTTGGATCCGAAACGCTTCTCGTTTTGCGCTGTCCCCCCGTTCAAATGAAATCGCCGCCAATCATATTTCCACGCTCGCGCCAGGGCCAGGGGAGGGGTTACAAGGCTCGCATCTTGTGCTGCATTCACTTGCACTCGGACATTAGAGATTTTCTCTCATAAATGTCCGATGAGCCACAACTTTTCTTTCAAAACAAAGATGCCAACTGGGGTGGCAACTAGGGTGGCAAGGCATTTTTCTGAGGTGGCAGCTGCCACCCTGTGCCACCCCGTAGAACCGCCACTGATTGAGAGTGAAAGCGTGTGTCACACGCCAGATGCGTGAGAGTTGGCAACCCTGTTTAATCTAGCTTCGTATGATTAAAAGCAACATGATCATCGACCTGACGCAGTCCCCCGTTGTTGTTGTTGTTGTGAGCGCCGTTGGGGAGCAAATCAGCGATGTAAACGGTGACCTCATGACGCAGCAGCGGCAGCACCAGTTGGGCTCTGGGCGGTGTGAACAGAGCGGGAGCAGAAAAGGGAAACCGGAGCTGAAAAAGAAAAGCTCTAGCACGGAGCTAGAACGGGAAAAGCGTTGGTGTGAAAGCCGCATAAGTGGACTGAAGGTTTGAAGGGTGTGATTTTTGGACTCTGAGCCTCTCAGAGATGTTTAAATTACACACCAGTAACAAAAGAGGCCATCTATGGCTCCTCCTGTTCTGCTTTCTCTAAGGTTTCAAACGCTGTCCCATCTGTTTAGTAATATTCAGATCAATGTTTGAATGATAAACTCTAAATGACACATTTTGAATAATTTAGAATCTTAGCAGCTAACATGTAATAAATAGCACATAGTACAGCTGATATGTTATCATTTAGAATAAAATACTGTATACAATAATAGAAAGCCTTTATTGTCACCGTACCAAATACACAGTACAACGATTTTTGAAGTGCAATCCTGTCACAGTGCACAGTGTCCAAAACAGACAAACAATAACAACACACCAGAGGCCTGTACTACGAAGCCGGTTCAACATAACCTGGATATGTTTGAGTTAGCCGGTTGGCCTAACTCAAAACATACGCGCTCTCGCTAAACGGTACTACGACACGGGTTATCAAGTGGATCGCTCAAGCCAGCCGTGTCCTATCTAGTTAGGTGTTCACATGAAAGGGGTGGTATTTGGAGCATTCGACCAATCACAAACATGGAAAAGCTACTGACAGCGCAGCGTGTCATACTTCCTGAATGAAAAGTCAACTATAATATTAGACAAATATGAAGAAGTTAAACTTTAAACATCCATGACTTAAACACTTTATCCAGGATAAAAGCCACCTGCAAGGTGAATACAGCTGGTAACAGAACAAGTGTTTGAATGCGTACATTAACAGGTTTATGATATCACTGCCCCGTCTAAGACACGAGTGGATCTGACTTTAATTACATTTGACTCGAGTGTTTCGTCAACTTAATGTGTTGCTTAAATTAATACTTCTTCATACAGTATGTGACACTGTGAGTGTTGCACGGCCAGATACGGCTCAGCTGACTCAGATAAGGAAATATATGATACATTATGATGTGATGTGATATGAATGATAATGGAACACATCGACGTCTGCACTCACAGTGCCGTGGACTGTACTTAATGTTACTTTGATCCGGTTACTTGGGCAGATATTTAAGTAAGCTTTCTTAACGCTAATGTTATAATAGTCAGATTGCTCTGAAGATGGAGGTGATATTCTATTAATGTTCACATTCACAGTCGGTGATTTTTGACGGCCGTCTTTCCTGCAACGGAGGTTTAAACTGTATTTCCTTTTTCCTGTAATATGACTTAATCGCTTTAAACTCCGCACACTGAGCTCTGATTGGTCAGCAGGCAGTGCTTTGACTGAGTTGATCTCTAACCCCCAGTTTCCACCGGGTCCGTCTGCGCCACGCTGCACCGCGTTAGGGCTGCGCCGCGTTAGGGTTACGGCTGCGCCGCGGCGGTCGTAAGGATCGCGGACACTCTAGTCAATGGGTGCTATGCTCAGACGCGTCCCAGAAGCGGCTCGGCGCAGCGCTTCTCTAAAATTTAGCAGACCCCCCTCCTTCATCACAACACCTCCACTACGATACGCACAATGGACGACGAGGTTTTCATCATGGAAGTGGAAAAACACACTAGTTTACAGGACTGTCTCAGAAAATTAGAATATTGTGATAAAGTTCTTTATTTTCTGTAATGCAATTAAAAAAACAAAAATGTCATACATTCTGGATTCATTACAAATCAACTGAAATATTGCAAGCCTTTTATTATTTTAATATTGCTGATTATGGCATACAGCTTAAGAAAACTCAAATATCCTATCTCTAAATATTAGAATATCATGAAAAAGTATACTAGTAGGTGTTCAACGAATCACTTGAATCGTCTAATTAACTCGAAACACCTGCAAGGGTTTCCTGAGCCTTGAAAAAACACTCAGCTTGGTTCAGTAAACTAAATCACAAGTATGGGGAAGACTGCTGATCTGACTGCTGTCCAGAGGACCGTCATTGACAACCCTCCATCAGGAGGGTAAGACACAAAAAGAAATTTCTCAAAGAGCAAGCTGTTCACAGAGTGCAGTTTCAAAGCACATCCACAAAAAGTCTGTTGGAAGGGGGAAATGTGGCAGGAAACGCTGCACAACCAAGAGAGATGACCGCAGCCTTAACAGCATTGTGAAGAAGAGTCGCTTCCAGAATTTGGGGGAGCTTCAAAGACAGTGGACTGAAGCTGGAGTCCAGGTATCAAAAGTCACTGTTCACAGACGTATCCGGGAAATGGGCTACAATAGCCGTATTCCCATGGTCAAGCCACTTCTGAACTCAAGACAACGGAAGAGGCGTCTGACTTGGGCTAAGGAAAAGAAGCACTGGACAGTTGCACAGTGGTCCAAAGTCCTCTTTTCAGACGAAAGCAAGTTTTTGTATTTCATTTGGAAGTCAAGGCGCCAGAGTCTGGAGAAAGGCTGGAGAGGAGCAAAATCCAAGTTGCTTGAAATCCAGTGTGAAGTTCCCACAGTCAGCGATGGTTTGGGGAGCCATGTCAGCTGCTGGTGTTGGTCCACTGTGTTTCATCAAGCCCAGAGTAAATGCAGCTGTGTACCAAGAGATTTTAGAGCACTACATGCTTCCGTCTGCTGAAAAGCTCTATGGAGATGAGGAATTCATTTTCCAGCATGATCTGGCACCTGCCCACAGTGCCAAAAACCACCAGTAACTGGTGTACTGACCATGGCATTACTGTCCTCGATTGGCCTGCAAATTCCCCTGACCTGAACCCCATAGAGAATATGTGGGGTATTGTGAAGAAGAAGCTGAAAGACACCAGACCCAACAATGCTAATGAGCTAAAGGCCGCTATTGAAGCATCCTGGGCATCCATAACACCTCAGCAATGCCACAGGCTGATTGCCTCCATGCCACGCCGCATTGATGCAGTAATCCGTGCAAAAGGATTCCCAACCAAGTACTGAGTGCATTAATGGACATTTTCAAATGTTGATTGTGTTTTGCTGTTATAAATCTTTTTTTTTACTTGGTCTGAGGAACTATTCTAATTTTTTGAAATAGGATTTTTGAGTTTTCTTAAGCTGTATGCCATAATCAGCAATATTAAAATAATAAAAGGCTTGCAATATTTCAGTTGATTTGTAATGAATCCAGAATGTATGACATTTTTGTTTTTTTAATTGCATTACAGAAAATAAAGAACTTTATCACAATATTCTAATTTTCTGAGACAGTCCTGTATATGATGTAACCAATAGGGGTGTAACGGTTCACAGAAGTCACGGTTCGGTACGTACCTCGGTTTGGAGGTCACGGTTCGGTACGGTTCGGTACAACAAGAAAAAGCAAAAAAAAAGTCCCAAATGCATAATTCCAGGTTTGTTGTTATTTATGTTTGAACAGTAGTGCAAGTTTCAGTTTAAAAATAAAGAACTCTGACATTTTGAATAATTAACTGTATTAAACAGTTAAAAACAAACCATACACAGTACACTCAGATGGCCATATTATCTATAATGGCTGATGTCAAACAAAAAGGTTTCATCAAGCTGTAAAACTAAAAAGAATGTCTTGAAAATATGACATCATAAATAATAAGAAAGTGTTTCAAGAGCGCAAAGTCGTTGAAAAACATATGCCAAAAGCTTCCGTTATTTATTTTGGTCTCTCGGCTCTCATGTCTATTGGCTTCTTAAAAACAGCGGGGATCAGCTGTTGAACTGCTGTTGTCTTTTTCAGGGCTCCGGGAAATCTGGGTGATGCCTTCTGATATGATTTAGCATGTTTGGCGTGTGTTCCCATTAGCATACATTAGAACAACGGCAACACACCCCCGACACACTGTCCTCGTCCGATCCACCACTCGCACACTTAATCGTTATTGTAGTCCACAGGGAACCCGAAACGTTCCCACACAGCTGATTTAAAAGAAGCAGGTGGGTTCTAGCTCCTGTGTGTTATCTGAAATCTCCATACTAATTTTTCTTCTTCTTGTATTTTGTTCTTGTTATTGTTGTTTCTTCTTGTTCTTCATTTGTCGTTTAAGGGCGGCTGGCAAACAGCTTTTAGGCGCAATACCGCCCCCTGGATTATATATAGTGTAGTGGATACTGCCCTGAATGAAAGACTTTTTCCCACTCGTAAAAAAAAAGGCGTATTTGTCGTGTGACTGCGTGTGCCGAACCGTGACGTCTGAACCGTGACGGTACGGGACGAATACGGATACCGTTACACCCCTAGTAACCAATGCAAAACATTGGAACCCCAAACTGCTCCTCTAAGCATGTCTGCAGTATTGTAGTTTATGTAAGTCACTTTGGATAAAAGCATCAACCAAATGGAAAGTTATATTATCACATATAAAGTATTATATGATATATTCTCAGTGCATCTGGTAGCAGGATGCCCCTTTTTATGTAATTGTGTTGTTTCATAAGAGGTGCCAGCTTTCAGCCTGATTTTCGGCTGCATGTCTAAGTGTGTCATGTGTAAGAAGCTTAAAGAGCATCCTGCTCTTCATCCCTGCAGATGAGTTTTTATTTAGCAAACACTCCTAAAGCTGTTTGTGTTGTTGTGAAACATGTTGCTTCAGCTCGAGTCATTTGCATACTGTAAAACTGATGTGATGTAAGCCTTTGTATGATCAGCATATATATAGAGGTTTCTCAATTCTTAAATGTCCCCTCCTCGACTCCTATCCTCAATACTTAGTCCCGCCTACAGGAGATGTGAGCGGAGGACTGAGGAGGGGAACCGAGGAGAGAGGAGGGGAAGCAATTTTGTAAATAAAGCTCGCCTTTTGTTCCATTTTGAAACCTGCTTCCCTCCTCATTCTGCATTCGGGTCCTATTTTTCCCCAACCGTCACAGTCCTGCACAAAGCAGGACACCTGGTTACCCTACACACACACACACACACACACACACACACACACACACACACACACACACACACACACACACACACACACACACACACACACACACACACACACACACACATATACACACACACACACATATACACACACACACACACACACACACACACACATATATACACACACACACACACACATACACACACACACACACACACAAGTGCTGCCCCTCACACACAAACTTCAAATAAAGTTGCATAAATACTTGAGCTACGTTTTTATAATAATTACTGTGAAATGTATTATGTTTTCGTCATTATTACAACAAATACACACTTGCAACTGATAACACTGGCAATGCTTTTATATTTATTAGACTGTTAAAAAAAATCATGCTTCAAAAAAGTTTGTTTTAATATTACAAAAATAAAGAATGTTTCTTGCCTGTTTAATTATGTGTGATTATATTTCTGATGATAGATAGAGGAAGCCTGTGGTGTCAGTTGTAGTCCTTCAGAGAGACTGAAACCATACTGGTGGAGGTGAAGAGGACAGGCGACAGGAGACAAGGGACAGGAGACATGATTTGCTTATTGGTTACATTTCAATTGATTTGCTGTTAATAAAGTATCACCACAAACTGCAATATTACAGTCCTTTATTGATGAGTGTGGTTTGATGAAACGTTATTCTCTGCTGCTAGCAAACAGCCTGCAAGATACATGAGATCTCCAAAGCAGTACAACACCACAAACAACTTGAAGTACAAAATTATGATGGAAAGATGGACAAATTAAAATAAAAGTTACACTGGTGAGAAGATGTTCTCTTGAAGAAGATTAAAGCAGGTCTTGAACACACAATGTTAGGACTCCAAGCATGCCTAAGATTATCAGTTATCAAGTACTCATTTAAGACCTGTGGTCAGTCAGGCCAGATTCAAGTAGCAGTCAACACACCCTTATACCAAAACTTCTTATATGACCTTTATATTTAATGTTGTGAAACTAACTTACTTGGGTAGGTTTAGGAAGAAGGTTGTGGTTTGATTTAAATTAGTACAAGGCTTAGTATTACATATATGTGATGTGAAATTCATGTAGTAATGTACAAAAGTCTCAAGGGATAAATACGCTGCTGTTAGAAATCATACAGTACACAGGCTTTTCTTTGGTGAGGATTGCCTGACAGTGTATAATGGGCCATATGAATTAACCTTTGAGTTTATCTTTAAAAGTTCAACTGAAAATGTCACTCAGATATGAGTTTGCATCCCTTTTATGATGACTCTCACTGCTGCCCTGACAGAACCTCCATGAGCGATGACCCCTGACTACTGATGTTAGTCTGTGGTGGAGAGTAACATTTACTCAAGTACTGTACCTAAGTACACTTTTAGAGTGCTTTACTTGAGTATTTTCATGTTCTGCTACTGTGTGCTGTACTTCTATTCTACTACAATTCAGAGGTAAATCAAGTACTTTTCCTCCACTACATGTATTTAATAGCTTTAGTTACTTCACAGATGTGGATGAATGATGTGAAATCTAATCAAGTGTTAAATCAGACTTTAGTTCCACCTGGAGTAAATCCACCAGCTACCCTGCAGTATACAAAGTCATTCAAACTAGCTGCACCTTCACCAGCTGTGAGAACACTTTCATTATCAATCATTATAAAACATATCATATATATTATATCTGCACAATGACTACGTTTACTGTCGCTACGTTCACTATATTTTGATGAGAATACTTTTCTACTTTCACTTGAGGAACATTTTGAATGCAGGACTTTTACTGTGACAGAGTATGCCTACACTCTGGTACATCTACTTTTACTCATCTCAGTACTTCTGCCGCCTCTTCTGCGCTCAGCTGTAAACTTCTTTTTTTCTGACAAACTTTTTCTCCTCTCTTCTTCTTTCTTTCTGTCACCATTTGTCTCCTTTTGAGGTCCCTGCAGCAGCTCCTCTGAATGAGTTACTGCAGAGCTATTGGTTAGTTTATGTGTGTGTGTGCTGTGATGAGATGAAGTGTGATCCAGAGTACCTGAGCTCCTCTCAGCAGCGTCCCCCCTGACAGCTTGGGGAGTGGGGACACAGCAGAGCTGAGGAGTTGTTATTTTATAAAGTTATGTTCTCATTATTTACCCAAGAAGTGTGACGCAGTGCATGAAGTAGAACCACCAGCCTTTAAACTGAGCAGCTGTGGTTCCACTACTGTGGACCCTCATCTTCTGTTCTTAGAAAGGAAAATTAGAAAGGAAAAGACCAGTTGTCTCAGTTACGGCCCCCTCAGGTCGTTTAGGTCTTAGTTTAATTAAATGTAATGTTTTTTTCATTCTGATTTATTTCCAAGAAACGTATCAGCAAATCTCTGGTTAACACAAGATTTAAACGGCTGCTTTCAAATTGTGGAGATCTGCTGATTAAAAAAACAAATACATTAGTCGGCTAAATCCTGTCCTCCCATGCCTCCATACTGAACCAATAACAGTCTTGATGAATTCAAGTAAACGGGGGTCAAGTTAACCCTAACCCTAACTATATCAAATCCATATAAAAAAATCCATATACAACTCCTGCAGTGCAATACAAGTCTCATGTATCCAGTCATATATTACCTATGGAAAAAGAGAAATGTCCAACGAGGCGTTCTGGGGCAGCATAGATAGGTCTTCTCTGTGTTAGAGTCTTACTCGCGACAGGGTGTGTGTCTGTGTGTCAGATCTCAGTATGATTGTTGTGTTTGCTGTGCACTTGTGTGCTCGTTGACTCTGCCCACCCCCCCTCGTTATGCAGCTGCCTCTCTTTCATTTTTCTGCTCCCTCCGGCCTCTCAGACCACATTTACACGTGAACGTTTGCATTTACGCACCGTTTTCAAAAAAGTCCTCCGTTCACACGCATTCGATTCATTTAACGTGGCCGTTCACACGAGAATGCTGGAAACGCTAGATACGCTGGAAACGCTGTAGTACATATGCCAGGCCTGTAAGTGGCGCTGCTGCCGCCAAACAATACACCAAAAGTAGCGATGAAGACCCCGGAGCATGGTAGCCATGGTTGCCCTTCTGTTTATTCTCCGCGGTGGACGGCGTGTGCTCCTCCTGTAGATAAGATAAGATAGAGCTTTATTGTCTCCCTTAGGAGAAATTTGTCTTGGACATCGAGATAATACACATTATCAGATCTCTCCGGTAGTCCACCAGCAGATGAAAAACACCCACCTAGGGACGAGGGAACCGTGCGGCAGAGTTTCCGTTAACATTTTTTTCCGCCGGTCAACATGTCCGTTAAAGTTTAAATCTTCCGGACAAAATTAGAAAAGTGCCGGTGAGAGATCTTCTTTGTTATTTATTGAGCTTTAAAACAAATCGATAACGACTCTATATAATAATATAAGAATAATACACGGAGCCTCTCTTTTCCTCCCCCTCTTCTGACAGCAGCAGCTGATCTCTGAGCAGGAGACGTGGGGAGAGGGAGGCGGGGCTATTTCATCGTTGTCAGAAAATGATCGTATAGAGGCGATTACACTGAGCCGTTTCCCCTCCCAGAGCATTCCGTCTATCCACCTCGGGACCCGTTATCGCTTGAGGGGTCCGTTTCTATCGTTTTGTTACGGCCTCGTGTAAACGAAAGGGCTATACGCAAGAGACACTATGCAGATACAGCCTGTATCGTCCTCGTGTAAACGGCTGTGTGTCAGATCTCAGTATGATTGCTGTGTTTGCTGTGACCTTGTGTGCTCGTTGACTCTGCCCACCCCACATCGTTATGCAGCTGCCTCTCTTTCATTTCTCTGCTCCCTCCGGCCTCTCAGTCTCTCACTTGTTATCTCTGTCTCTCGTTCATCCTATCATCCCTCGCTTCCTTTCAGCCTGTCACGGACTTCTCTAAAGGCTTTGTTTCACAGCCTGACACTGAGTGCCACTCTAGTCTCTCTCCATCTCTCTCTATCTCTCTCTGTCTCTTTCAGCATGTACACATTCAGACTTACAGCCTTCCTCATACAAAAACACACACACACACACACACACACACACAGTGTAATACACGCACATGCCGATGTTTAAATGTTTTATATCAATTCAATTAATAATACGCTGGATTCCACCGTGTCCAGAGGCTTTTGAAGATACTTAGCATATTTTCTGTGCCACTCTCCTACACACGCACAGACAAACACGCACACAAACAAATAAATAAAAACAGGAAAGCAAAGACAAAGCACATCCAGGAAACTTGAATGGTATTTGATGTGTCATGCATAATTTGCATTTGTAAAGGTGAGTAAAAGTGTGTCACTGTTCATGTTACTCAGAAGACTCCACAGACTTCACTGTCAGGAGGTTTCTGATTTATAAACTATAGCTTTTAAAGACTTTTCTAATCATATAGAAATGTATTTGATATAAAATAACTTTGCTTCAATTGGAATTTTGTCGACACTGTGAATTAGTAACAGAAAACATATTTCTGAAAAGACAAGTTTGTGTTGAGTTTTTCCAAATGTTTAGATGCATAGATCATCACAAAGAAATGGCTTTCAACTGAACTAGGTGGTGGCAAATGTCTAAGTGGCTGGTATCTAAAAATGAATCAATTTCTCAAAGAGAAGTGGAAAACTATATTTTGTTGTTGTATATTATTAGAAATGTTCTCATGGAGAGATGTTTGTATACAGCCCCACCCTAACTGGCGACCCACTGAGAGTTAATAATGGGATTTATTACAGGGATGAAACTCAAAGACTCACACACACACACACACACACACACACACACACACACACACACACACACACACACACACACACACACACACACACACACACACACACACACACACACACACTTCTCTCCGCATGTCACTCTTCAGTACACTATGTGAAATCCTGTGGGTGGTGTCTTCTGAAGGTTTCTGCAAAACCTTACTCCGTGTGTGTGTGTGTGTGTGTGTGTGTGTGTGTGTGGGGGTGTGTGTGTGTGTGTGTGTGTGTGTGATGAGATGAAGTGTGATCCAGAGTACCTGAGCCCCTCTCAGCAGCGTCCCCCCTGACAGCTTGGGGAGTAGGGACACAGCAGAGCTGAGCAGTTGTTATTTTATAAAGTTATGTTCTCATTATTTACCCAAGAAGCAGAGTTCCCGTTAGAATATTTTTTCGCCGGTCAACATGTCCGTTAAAGTTTAAATCTTCCCGACAAAATGAGAAAAGTGCCGGTCAAAGGTCTTCTTTGTTATTTATTGTGCTTTAAAACAAATTGATATGATTCGATATTAAACAAACTAATCATAGTAGATTAACTACATTATTAAAAGTGAACAGTAATTTACAATAACACGGAATAATAAACGGAGCGCTCTCCTTCTCCTGACAGCCCGTCAGTATCATGCAGCTCGCGGATCAGTAATGAGTGACCTGACAGTAAAACTAAACTTATCTATAACTAGTTACGGTAGTTTGAGAGGTCATTAAAATAGCTACGTGTGATATTCTAACCTGAAGTGTGTGTTTTGTTCCGCTCACCGCTGCAGGTGATTATGCAGAGCTGCGTGATCTCTCTCTCCCCGCCAGATTAGACTTTACTCGCGTTTATGTCCATATCGATCAGATCTAGCTAATGATAGGACTACCTGCTTATTAAAAGACACCTAAACAATAAGCGTCGCTATGCAACTGGGTAAGGCCACAAAGTATAGCGCAGCATTATGCATTTGTTTACATGTCCACCGGAACCCCGAGGCATTACCAACAGATCAACGCACAATCAACCCATACAGGACATCTCTTTCTCCACATTAAGTGTTAGACATTAGAATGGACTATTCTTGTCTGTCACATACTCTTTTGTCTGTCACATAAATGCCGCAAATTGTGCAACTGATGCGGTATTGCGCTAAACGGAAATTATTTTGAACGGACACTTTGACCGGAGAGATTTAGATTTGCCGGTCTTCAGCATATTTTACGGGTCGCAGTCCGGTAATTAGCGGCTAACGGGAACTCTGCCAAGGAGTGTGACGCAGTGCATGAAGTAGAACCACCAGCCTTTAAACTGAGCAGCTGTGGTTCCACTACTGTGGACCCTCATCTTCTGTTCTTAGAAAGGAAAATTAGAAAGGAAAAGACCAGTTGTCTCAGTTACGGCCCCCTCAGGTCGTTTAGGTCTTAGTTTAATTAAATGTAATGTTTTTTTCATTCTGATTTATTTCCAAGAAACGTATCAGCAAATCTCTGGTTAACACAAGATTTAAACGGCTGCTTTCAAATTGTGGAGATCTGCTGATTAAAAAAACAAATACATTAGTCGGCTAAATCCTGTCCTCCCATGCCTCCATACTGAACCAATAACAGTCTTGATGAATTCAAGTAAACGGGGGCCAAGTTAACCCTAATCCTAACCCTAACTAAATCAAATCCATATAAAAAAATCCATATACAACTCCTGCAGTGCAATCCAAGTCTCATGTATCCAGTCATATATTACCTATGGAAAAAGAGAAATGTCCAACGAGGCGTTCTGGGGCAGCATAGATAGGTCTTCTCTGTGTTAGAGTCTTACTCGCGACAGGGTGTGTGTCTGTGTGTCAGATCTCAGTATGATTGTTGTGTTTGCTGTGCACTTGTGTGCTCGTTGACTCTGCAGAGAAAGAGGCAGCTGCCTCTCTTTCATTTCTCTGCTCCCTCCGGCCTCTCAGACCACATTTACACGGAAACGTTTGCGTTTACGCACCATTTTCAAAAAGAGAAATGTCCAATGAGGCGTTCTGGGGCAGCATAGACAGGTATTTTCTGTGTTAGAGTTTTACTCGCTACAGGGTGTACTTTGAGGGTTTGTGACTCTGCAGACCGTTTATATGCAGAAGCTACAGAACACAAGGGGACGGGTAATAACCAGAGAAGCATGACATGGGCCCTTTAAACTCCTCTATATAATGTTTGGTAGAATCATTTACAGAAATGCACCATATTCTGTTTATGATCTTCGTTTGTTTGTGTTTCTGACCTGTGAGAACCACTTTTCTCCTAAAATTCAATTTATGATGAGTTTCTCCAAAAAACAGCCCTCTTTGTGATGAAAGCTGATCAAAGAGGCTTTTAAACGGTACTGTACTATATACAGTAAGGACAGTGAGGGGATGAACAAGAGGTACTGAGAGGTAGTTCAGTAGAGGTATAAAGTAGCATAACACAGAAATACTCAAGTTAAATACAACACATATATTAATAATAATAATACATTTCATTTTTATAGCGCTTTTCCCAGTGCTCAAAGGCGCTTAAAATATATTGTATAAATATATAAATTAAGAGCAGTGTTTGAGTAAATATACTGAGTTATTTTCCATCACAATTTCTTTGGCCATTGGATTGCCTTTATACATGATCTGACAGGCCATTTTTTGCAACAAAAAGAAACTTGTTTTCACAGGAAAAGGCTTTTCATTATGACATTTGAAATCACTAACATCACATGAAACCCTGTGAGCTCCTGTCGCTGTCCTCTGCTCTGTAGCGCCCCTCTTAACTCAAACTGCAGGTTACTACAGAAACATCCATCATTTAGAACTGACAGGGTCAAACATCAAACATGTCAGTGTGTGTGTGTGTGTGTGTGTGTGTGTGTGTGTGTGTGTGTGTGTGTGTGTGTGTGTGTGTGTGTGTTGTGTTGTGTTCCAGCAAAGCTCAGCAGGACATTGCGTGCAAATGGCATTGACCTCATGTATTTACCTTTTGACAGTTTGTGTTTGTTATTGGAAGACCACAACTCACATCAGAAAACAGAATACTTTGGACCATTTCTGGCTTAGTTTGTGACACAACATTTCGTGATCCTTGTAAATCTAGTTCGGAATAAAGTTTCCCCAGCTAATAACAAGATCAAATGTATCTAAATATCCCATCTAATTTCAAAAATCTTACCAAGCAAAACTTGTTCTATTGGCAGATGGTATTGACTTATTATCTATTCACTAAGATAGCTTCTATCACAGTGGTCATGCAGAGGCTTCGTTATTTCTTTTCATAAATTGCCAACAAATCATGTCCTTGATTCAGAACCACAGATTTGTCTCACTCGGTTTGTGATACATTCTCCTGGGGCCAAAGACGTTATAGTTGTTTCTGAGGCAGCATCAAAGGCTGCTGGTGTAAAGTTCAGCCTGTAAAACTATAATACCTCATCATCCAAACTCCTAAAGTGTACTTTATGTTCATCTTGTACACTTTTGTCTGCTGACGAGTTGCAGACAAATCAGTTAAAAATACTTTTGTAATTATGTGTTGCTAAAAATGATCAAATAGTGCAAACTTCGCAGAACAAGGCTTTTTTTTGTACTTCTTTGTGTCATTTTGCCAGTTCAGCCTTCTATAATATTGACAAGCAACTGCTGACTCTACAGCTGAGGGTGAAACAACACAAATTGAGTTTTAAGTATGTATTGTATCCTGTAATGTAACATGTATTTATTTTTAGGACAACAAAACTTGAATTTGAAATAGGATTGTTAAGAATGCAGGGGACAGTAAATGAAGTATTGGCCCGTGACCAGAAACACCAAAGACCTCTGATACTTATTCTGATCCTAAATGTGTTCATTATGTGAATATTAAATAAGACTAATAAACTGACTTCAGAGAAGTGAAACGCTTTCTGTTTGAACTGATGCCATCTTGGCTCTTGATTTAAAGCAACTATTTAACAATCTTGTCTGGGCACTAACACACTGATGTCTTGCTGATGCCTTTTCAGACTTCCTGAAATCCTGATTGTAGTGTTAGACTGTTATTCCTAACAGAACTAAGGCTTTGCTGCGTTCACATGGGAACCCTTCAAATCTGCTCCAAAGGCCCAGAAAGTGATGGCTTGTGGAGCTTAGTGTCTGTCACAGTTCTGTCTAGGTTTGGGTGTTTTCACTGTTCTGTCATGTTTTCCTCCTGTCGTTAGTGTCCCTGTGTGTTCTCCTCCCTCCTCACCTGTGTCTCGTTAGCTAATTGTGTTCACCTGTGGCTCTTGTGTTTTTCTCCTCCCTCCTCACCTGTGTCTCGTTAGCCGATTGTGTTCACCTGTGTCTTGTAATTATCCCTCCCTGTATTTAGTCTTGTCTCGTGCTGTGTTCAGTGTCGGTGCTTCTTTTGTTGGTGACGGACTTCACCGGTGAGTGTTCTGTTTTTGTCTGTGTTCGTTCCATTTAGCCTTGAAATAAAGGTTTATCAAAGTTATCTGCGCTTGGGTCCTGCTTCCTTCACTCAACCGTGACAGAAAGCACCGACCAGAGATGGACCCAGCAGATGACCCATTTGAGGTGGAATTACAGCATTTTTCCTTTGCTTTGGCTGGCTGCTATGATTGGTGGAGGGGAGCGTCCAGTGTTCGGCAGAAGGAGGCCGCTCTGGTAGAGGCGCACCGGTTGGCTATGGAGAAACCGGACTTGGTGAAGTTCTTACCTGACTGGATGTTGAACTTCATCTGGGTGTGTGATTTCCAGCCTGCGGACTATAAACGTCTCGGTGTGTTCCGTCTGGAGTCAACCAGTGCTTCCGCCCCAGTTCCTGCTCCTGTCCAAGAGGCGTTTTCTGGAACTCGGCTGGCTTTTGGAGGTCCACGGAGCCTTCAGGCGGCTTCTAGGAGAAGGAGTCGCAAGTCCAGGCTAGCAATCCGAGCCCCAAGAGTCATGGTTCCGGCTACAGAACCGGCCCACACAGCCATAGTTCCGGCCCCAGTACAGGCCCCAGCAGCCATCATTCCGGCCCCAGTTCTGGCCCCAGCAGCCATGGTTCCAGACCTAGTTCTGGCCCCAGCAGCCATGGTTCCAGCCTTAGCTCTGGCCCCAGCTGTCCTAGTCCCTTCTCTAGTCCCTTCTCCAGTCCCACCTCTAGTCACTTCTCAAGTCCCTCCTCGAGTCACTTCTCTAGTCCCTTCCCTCATCCCATCTCAAGTTCCCTCTCGAGTCTTTTCTCAAGTCCCCTCTCAGGTCCCCTCTCGAGTTCCCTCTCGAGTCTTTTCTCGAGTCCCCTCTCAAGTCAACTCTCCAGTGTCCTCTCGAGTCACCTCCCAAGTCAACTCTCCAGTGTCCTCTCGAGTCACCTCTCAAGTTTCCCCTCAGGTCTCCTCTCGAGTTCCCTCTCAAGTCCCCTCTCAGGTCCCCTCTCGAGTTACCTCTCGAGTCACCTCTCGAGTTCCTTCTCGAGTCCACTCTCCAGTTTCCTCTCAAGTTCCCTCTCAAGTTCCCTCTCAAGCCCTCTCTCGAGTCCCCACTCAAGCCCCTACTCATGTCCAGTTGGAGGTCCCGCAGACTAGTCTTCTGCCGGGGGTCCTGCCAACCCCATGTCCTGTACCGTTGGAGGTTCCGCTGGGGGTCCTGCCAACCTCATGTCCTGTCCAGTTGGAGGTCCCGCAGACTAGTCTTCTGCCGGGGGTCCTGCCAACCCCATGTCCCGTCCAGTTGGAGGTCCCGCAGACTAGCCCTCTGCCGGGGGTCCTGCCAACCCCATGTCCTGTCCAGTTGGAGGTCCCGCAGACTAGCCCTCTGCCGGGGGTCCTGCCAACCCCATGTCCTGTCCAGTTGGAGGTCCCGCAGACTAGCCCTCTGCCGGGGGGCCTGCCAACCCCATGTCCTGTCCATTTGGAGGTCCCGCAGACTAGCCCTCTGTCGGGGGTCCTGCCAACCCCATGTCTTGTCCAGTTGGGGGTCCCGCAGACTAGCCCTCTGCCGGGGGTCCTGCCAACCCCATGTCTTGTCCCGTTGGAGGCCCCGCCGACTACTCTCCTGCCGGGGGTCCTGCCAACCCTTTGTCCGGTCTCGTTGGAGGCCCCGCCGACTACTCTCCTGCCGGGGGTCCTGCCAACCCTGTGTCCTGTCCCGTTGGAGGCCCCGCCGACTACTCTCCTGCCGGGGGTCCTGCCAACCCTATGTCCTGTTCCGTTGGAGGCCCCGCCGACTACTCTCCTGCCGGGGGTCCTGCCAACCCTGTGTCCTGTCCCGTTGGAGGCCCCGCCGACTACTCTCCTGCCGGGGGTCCTGCCAACCCTATGTCCTGTCCCGTTGGAGGCCCCGCCGACTACTCTCCTGCCGGGGGTCTTGCCAACCCCATGTCCTGTCCCGTTGGAGGTCCCGCCGACTACTCTCCTGCCGGGGGTCTTGCCAACCCCATGTCCTGTCCCGTTGGAGGTCCCGCCGACTACTCTCCTGCCGGGGGTCCTGCCAACCCTATGTCCTGTTCCGTTGGAGGTCCCGCCGTCTACTCACCTGCCGGGGGTACTGCCAACCCTGTGTCCTGTGCCGTTGGAGGTCCCGCCAACCGCTCTCCTGCTGGGGGTCCTGCCAACTCCTGGTCCTCTTCCGTGGGGGATCCTGCCGAAGCCTGTCCCGCCGGCTCCGGTTCCTGTCCGGCCGACACCGGGTCCTGCCCGGCCTCCGGAGCTGTCTGGTCTTCGCCCTCGATCCCGACCCTCTGTGAGCCGCGGTCTTCGTCCGCGGGCCCGGCCTCCTGACTCTTCCTGCCGCTGCCCTCGTCCTCGGGCCCGGCCCCCTGACTCTTCCTGCCGCTGCCCTCGTCCTCGAGCCCGGCCCCCTGACTCTTCCTGCCGTGGTCTTCGCCCTCGATCCCGACCCTCTGTGAGCCGCGGTCTTCGTCCGCGGGCCCGGCCCCCTGACTCTTCCTGCCGCTGCCCTCGTCCTCGAGCCCGGCCCCCTGACTCTTCCTGCCGCTGCCCTCGTCCTCGAGCCCGGCCTCCTGACTCTTCCTGCCGCTGCCTTCGCCCTCATGCTCGGCCCCCTGAGTTCGCCCGCTGTGGCCTTCGCCCCACCATGGACTCTGCCTTGCCCCCGGGCCGTCCGCCCGAGACCCCCACCATGGACTCTGCCTTGCCCCCAGGCCGTCCGCCCGAGTCCCCCTTCTCGGCTTCTGCCGTGCCCCCGGGCCGTCCGCCCGAGATCCCTTCCTGGTCCCCTACTGGGCTCCTGGGCGGTCAGCTTAGTCCCGTCCTCCGGACCCCCTCCACCCACCCTGGTGGCCTAGGGATACGTCCCTCCTCCGGACCCCCTCCACCCACCCTGCTGGACTTTTTTGGATTTTTGTGTTGGGGTTTAGGGACGTCTGGAATCCGTCCCTTGAGGGGGGGGTTCTGTCACAGTTCTGTCTAGGTTTGGGTGTTTTCACTGTTCTGTCATGTTTTCCTCCTGTCGTTAGTGTCCCTGTGTTTTTCTCCTCCCTCCTCACCTGTGTCTCGTTAGCCGATTGTGTTCACCTGTGTCTTGTAATTATCCCTCCCTGTATTTAGTCTTGTCTCGTGCTGTGTTCAGTGTCGGTGCTTCTTTTGTTGGTGACGGACTTCACCGGTGAGTGTTCTGTTTTTGTCTGTGTTCGTTCCATTTAGCCTTGAAATAAAGGTTTATCAAAGTTATCTGCGCTTGGGTCCTGCTTCCTTCACTCAACCGTGACAGTGTCGTTAAATCAATTGGTGTGAATCCCATCATTAGCCTGATTTTCCCTGGCTCATATTGTTCCGCAGTAGCCTACTGTGCTGAATTGAAATGTTTGAATCATAAAATCACTGTATAGGCCTGTATAAACAATTTAAAAAATGAACATTAAAGAAGTCAAAATAGTTTGGTTAGTAAACACGAAATGCAATTTGCTTACCATAAGCCTGCGGTCCATGTGGCCAGGGAAAGGAACGTTTGGGGCTCTCTGCTGGAACTGCTACCTCCGCGACCCGACCACGGATAAGCGGGAGAAGATGGATGGATGGAAGGCCTGCGGTTCCCAACCTTTTTCAACTCAGGGCCCACTTAAGAATCACATTTTTTTTCGCGGCCTACATTCAACCATAAACAATACGGAGACTAAATAAAGTTCTGATTGGTCAATTCAGAACATACGACATGTTGTTAATCCAGTAGAACAGACTGCTGTCAAGGACTATAATGACCGTTGCTAAGGAGGATCAAGAAAGAGAAAGGAAAAGAGGTTAAAATAAAAACAAATCTTAATAATGAAATGTTTCCACACAAATCATAATGTTTTGCAAATTATTTGGCAGCAAATATTGAATTTACATTTTCACCCTTTAATATTTTATTTGGGCTTTTAGATGAAGGCCGCACACAGTTAATAAATACAACTATTCTTCTGGCTAAAATACATATTTTTAAAAGTAATCGCCTAAGGCATAAGGTAATTATTTGTCTGGGGCTAATGGATCAAAGTTCAGCATTTTTTTAATCAGCCCCACTTCTTCATTCTGGTAACTTCCTTTCTGCCAGCATGAAGCCCCAACCCACACAGAGGTGTCACACTGTGGCCATCAATATGGATTATTATGATGGAATCTTAACTAGAATTTAAAATAAAGATCTTGAACATGCATTTGTAGTTATGAAAAATATGAGTTTCTTATTTTGTCAGCAAAAGCCTAAAAGTGCAAACTGTCCATCACAAATGCCATGTTAAGTCTATTTTTCGTCATTTATTTTTAAAGAAAGCACTGTGTTTGTTGAAAGGGTTTAGTATATAATTCTGAAAAAGGAAATCAACCTAGAGCAGTATTTAAGACAGCTTCTTTTCGTTCAACTGTTAATTCTTTCTCTGATTTATGAGGTCCTTCAGAATTGTAGTGATTTATTTCCGATCCACTTTCAGCCTGTGGGTCACAGATGAAGCTGTTCTCCCAGCATGCAGTCTGTCTTCACCTCACTCTGTCGTCTTCTATTCATCACTAGTCAGTCTGCCGTTTGCACTCTGGAAAATTGCTCATTACGCCCCGTCTACACTACAGGCATCGAAAAATGCTTTCAACGCTTCGCCCATTCATTTGAATGGGGTGACGTAGAAGATTTTGATGCAAGCATCACGAGCATCTATCAGCATCAAAAGTTGAACAACTTTTGATGCTCGATGCTTGGCATCAGCCAATCAAATCACGTTTATGCAATTCCCGCCAGTACAAGCGCTAGCCAATCAAACCGCGTGCAAGCTGGGAGAGCCAGACCGCAGTTCATTTTGTGAAGAATAATCTTCTGGGATTCAATGCAGAGCCAATGTTGAAGAATTGGAGACGGAGAATCTTTCATCAAACACGGAGATTTATTGAAGTAACGGCCGGAGAGGATACACTCAGTTTCATACAGTTAACCGTCTTCCACCGAGCGGACTCTCTGAAAAGCTGAACAAAATACACCCAATATATATATTGAAACAAGCGGATCTGAGATTTATGCGCCTGTGTCTGCTAACCATAACACATAATGTACACACTGCAGGGAAACTTAGAGGCACCGGAAAGCCCCCTTTTCTTCAGAAAGCCAGGCGTCCGACCTTTGAGTTGACCCTGAGAATGACATGATGATATTCCACAGATTGAAGAACAACACTCTTAACCAGAGAAGAAGCTCTGCAGATAGGGTCCTAATTCCATATAAGGAGACAGACATGATTAAAATATTTCCCTAACAGCCCCTCCTTTTATCAATTAATTGATAACCAATTAACACTAGTCTAAGAATATTTTAGTCAATACTCAAATCAATGAACGCCTTCAGAGTCTGAGATCACACACATTAATCACATCATAAAAGTAAGCAGAATTGAAACATTTCAATTACCTTGATTGAACACAGTCAATCATAATAAAAATCATCTCTCCTCCGTGTCTGATATCATTTGTCAAAAGCACAATAATAAACACACATGTAATATAAAATATAATGGCAAAATATATGTTTCAAAAATAAGATCTTTTATCATTTAACACTCAGTTAATCTCATTCTTCAAACACAAATGCAAAGTCAGCTTACATCTCAAAGATTTACTTCAAGGCAATTACTTAAGCACAATTAGAATTTAGGATTATAAGAAATCCAAATGAGGTATAAAAACTGAATCATGAGAGATCCAGGATAAAATTCTCAGTGATGAATCTGTAATCTGTAAAGTTCAATGTCCTCAATCTTAACATTATTTTACGTTTACTTTAATACGCTTCATTCAAGAGTATGGCATTTTAGTAGTTACATACATTTCATTCAAATACATTTGTTCAATATCTGAAAAGGAAGAATCAGATATTTATTGTATAACAACCTGAAAAGGAAAAATCAAAACATCTGTTCTTTATTCTGAAAGTCAACTGTAATCAATTTATTAATCACTGAAACGGGGGTACCCATGGGGCAGAAACCGCGATGGAGACCCATGGATCTCGCAATTCCTTGTTGTACATTAATATTATTTCATCTGCAGTTGAATACCCCACAATCCTCTGTGGGGCCTGGAGAGCAGTTTTGGCGCACCTGCGTATGGCTAATTTAACTACAGTTATCAAACAGGTAATTAGGATTAGCACACCCAAGATAAACACTGCAACAGTAACAACAAATTTAACCAACCCCGCTCCCCAGGATCCAATAGTTCCACTTAAATCTCCAAATGTAAACCCATGTGTTTCATGCAATTGTTTTATTCCCCGAGCAGTATCATGTGCCATATCCAGAACTTCAGGTGTAGCATCAGAGATGAAAGAACAACACTCAGACCCAATCACCTTACATGTGCCTCCCTGAGCAGCGAGGAGGAGATTCAGCGCCATGCGATTCTGTAGTGCTACTGTCCTCACTTCCTGCAATTCTTTGTGTTCAGACAACATCGCTGTGTTAGATACATTTAGCATTTAGTGACAGGTGAATTGGGGACTTTATAATCTGGTTTCCTCGATGTGCATTGTACCTCATTCATTATCAGTTTCCGTAATTTATCCATGGTAGTACACCATAATTCTGAGGGCATGTTGGCAATGGTGTTGAGTGCTATTCTTACCACCTCCTTTGTTCTCCCGAACCACTGGTACTGGTTTTGCGGATACATTCCCCATGTCAAGTAATCATCACCCTTGATTGAAGACACAGCAAACACAATAATACAGTTAGATGGGTTACATATTGAAGTTGAACAGTTAAAAGAAATAGTCTCTATTTCATGAGTGATGTCGACGATCCTCTTTACTCTTCCTCCTTCTCTCTCTCTCTGTCTCTCTCGCACCATACTGAATGTCTGTGTGGTGTTTAGATACAACCTGTCCTTGTCGCTAGGCACTGATTTGCCCGTTGGTGTTGTTTTGCCCTCAGGGTCTGGACCCTGAGTAGTCAAGTCGTCTGCGCTCTTGGATAAGAGCACCTTATCTTCTCTCTCAGAGGGGCGAGAGCCCTCGCCACCTGTCGTTGAGATTTCCACAGCTTCATCTAGTAGGGCGTTCTTGGCCAGGTACAGCAAACCCAGGATGACGATGATGATGACTGCCTTCATACGCCAGCATCCGGTAGAGGGGAGAGACGACATCTGGAAGCGTGGATCCACTCTGCTCTGCCTTGGACTCTTAGGGCGGTTCTGGTCACGATCAACACCTGGAAAGGACCTTTCCACCTGTGTGACAGGGAATCTTTTTCAAGAGATTTGATTAGTACATTATCACCAATCTTAAAAGGGTGGGTGGGCTCTTCCCCCGGCTGAGGGAGCCTATCAGCCACCTGCCTGTGAAACTTTCTCAACATGTCAGTTAGATATTTTACATAGTTAGTCATGTAATCCTCTGTTCACAGAAGGGTGAGTGTGTGGGGTGATGCTGGGGGGCTAGACCCTGTGAACATTACTCTTCCCATCAATACTTCGTGTGGGCTAAGCCCTGTCGTTGCATTTGGTGCGCTTCTGATGGAGCACAGAACTAGCGGCAGCGCGTCTACCCATTTTAGTCCTGTGGTCAACATTGTTTTAGTGAGTTTCTCTTTTATAGTCAAGTTCATTCTCTCAACCTGGCCTGAGCTCTGCGGGTGATAGGGAACATGCAATTGCCATTTAAACCCTAACACTGTAGCTAGACTATGGGTTATCTTAGAAATGAATGCTGGACCTCTGTCACTGTTAATCCCTGCTGGAACACCAAATCTAGGGATAACATCTTTGAGAAGACACTATACAACTGTTCTAGCGTCTTCTTTTCTGGTAGGGTAGGCCTCTACCCATTTGGAGAACTGGCACACTATTACCAAAAGATATTTGAATCCTTGGCATGGTGGCAATTTGCATATTTACAAAGGGCCCTGAAGGGGGCGGTAGATGTTCATGCTGAACCAGACCACTTCTTCTTCTTGTTTGCTGGCATATCATGCATCTATCTACTAGGGTCTGTGTGGCTAGTGTGATGCCTGGGGCAAACCATTGTGATTTTATAATCCCATTCATCCCTCCTTTTCCTACATGTGATTTGCCATGTGCAACATGTGCCAGAACATGGAGGAACGAACGGGGACAGACCATCCGGCCGTCCGGGTGGAGCCACAAGCTGGACTCAGCGTCAAGTGTACAACCTCGTCTTAGCCATAAATCTTTCTCCCTAACATCAGCGCGGGCTTGCATTACCGCGACATCATTAAAGGAAGGCAAAGAAATCGGTTCTGTGGGTTGTGTCAGGGGGCATTGGAGCACCATAGAAGAACATGAAACTGCTGCTTGTTTAGCCGCGGTGTCGGCTAACGCATTTCCACGCGAAATAGGGTCATCAGAATTTGTGTGAGCAGCACATTTCACTACTGCTAGCTGTGCAGGGAGCAGGATAGCGTCTAACAACTGAGCTACCAACGCATGATGTTGAATAGGCTTACCAGCCGATGTTAAGAAACCGCGCATCTTCCACAAGACACCAAAATCATGGCACACACCAAATGCATACCTGGAGTCTGTGAAAATGGTTGCAACTTTTCCTTTAGCCAAAATACACGCCCTCAGCAGAGCATGCAACTCTGCAGCCTGAGCCGACGTGCCATTTGGCAAGGCCTGGCTTTCCAAAACCTCCCAGTCGTTCACAACAGCATAGCCTGCTAAATGTACTGTGTCAGACGGCCTGCTCGCAGATCCGTCTGTGTAGAGAATCATATCTGAATTAGGGATAGGAGTTTGCAACATATCAGCTCTGGGGGAAGAAGACATGTCAATCGTTGTGACGCAGTCATGTGTTATTTCAAAATCTGGAATTGGCACCAGTGTAGCTGGGTTTAGGGGGGGGGAACGTTTAAGAGTGATGTGTGGACTTGAAAGAATTACTGCTTCATAACCAGATCGCCTAGCTGCTGTCATATGCTGAGTAGCAGAGGTGTTCAGAATATGCAAAACTGCATGTGGGACATGTACTACACAGTCACTGGCCAGTACAATAGAAGAGGATTGTTTAATAACAATTGCAACTGCGGCTACTGCTCGCAGGCATGAAGGCATACCAAGTACCACAGGGGAAAGTCGAGACGAATAGTATGCAACAGGCCGGAAATTGGATCCATGCTTTTGTACCAAGATGCCAGTTGCAAAGCCCAACTTCTCATGGACGTGTAGAGGAAAAGTTTGATGGTAGTCAGGAAGACCCAGGGCCGGAGCCGACGTGAGGGCTCGCTTTAAGTCTTGAAAAGCTGTGTGCATGTCCTCAGACCAGTGAACAATGTTAGGTGCGGCCTGCAGAGTGGCAGCACGTAGGATGGAATCCATGGCAGCGTACTCGTATATCCAATGTCTGCAGTAGTTTGCCATGCCCAAGAAGGAAAGCATTTCCTTTTTAGTTCTTGGTGGAGGAACTTTGTTCAACAGGCAGATTCTCGCAGGTGAGAGGAGGCGGTGTCCATCTCTCAGAATGTGACCCAAATACGTGACCTCAGTCTGGCAGTATTGCAACTTGGCCAGGGATGCTCTGTGTCCGCATTCAGAAAGTCTTTTCATGAGCAGAATGGAATCGATGCGACAGGCGTCTCTGTTAGGTGATGCAATCAACAGGTCATCAGCATACTGAAGGAGGGTGCTTCCTCCTGTCAGAATCAGAGTGTCCAGATCTCTTTTAACAGCTGCTGCGTACACAGTAGGCGACTCAACATAGCCCTGTGGGAGGCGCGTGTATGTGATTTGTTTACCTTTAAAAGTAAATGCAAACAGATACTGGCTTTCTGGATGCAAAGGAATAGAGAAAAATGCTGAACATACGTCAATGACTGTGTAGTACTTAGAGTCTGGGGGCAGAGAAGCAAGTATTGAATTAGTGTCAGGCACTATGGGAGCTGTTGGGATGACAATAGCATTAATAGCTTGCAAATCTTGGACGAAACGCCACTCATTAGGGCGATTGTGCTTAGGTATGGGTAGGATGGGGGTGTTGCAGGGACTTTCTGTGAATCTTAATACACCTTGATCAAGCAGTGATTGGATGACTCCTTCAATTCCCAAAATGGCTCTATGGGGTAAATTGTACTGTCTGATAGCAGGCAATCTGGCATTGATTTTAAGAGTCACTCTGTGGGGGGGAGCTGAACTGACAAAGCCCACATGATTCTTATGTTTTGCCCACAAACTGGGTGGCACATCAGCAAAGTCCGAAGGGGGGCCAAATTCTGTGGGTGGGGGTGGCTGTAAATGAAGGAACGTGCTTTGGGGGAGGGAAATGTCTTCAGTGAGACGCAGCATGTAAAAGTCTCCTCCAAAGTTGTTTACATTAGGTGTGTGTGTGTGGGAGTCAGAGACCATTGCTGCTTCCAACTGAGCATAGCAGTGGGCTGCCATTGCCCCCACCTCCTTGGGATCACTTCCTGGAGTGACAGCTAGTATAACATGAGGGATGGTGTTTTTAGCCAGAAGGGCCTGCTGTGCAGGAGTGAGCTTAAGGGGCAACGCACATCCTTGTGGTCCCAAAAACAGAAATTGCTCGCATTCCAACTGATCTGAGCTGTTGCAAAAACCACTTACTGATAGCGCATAATTCTCTGATGGGTTAAAAGCAGCTGTGCAATGACATTTCAACACAGGCCGCATAAGAGACATTAAGGAGGCGCACACAGGAGAAGTACCAGCAATTTTCTGAATCCCTGTTGTGGAGAAAACAGAAATCATATTGAAATCTGGAAATGACCAACAATAAAGGTTGTCCTTAGATGATTGAATGAATTGGACAGCCTGGTAAACTTTGCTGTCAGGAATAGTTAAAAACAAACCATCCGGAGTACAATGTATTGTTGCCTGTAATTTACAAAGTAAATCTCTGCCCATCAAATTAATCGGACTTCCATCTGAAATAATGAAAGAATGTTGCACATTTGACCCATCGATTGAAACATTAGTATTCTCTGAAATGGGTTCGGACATAGGAACGCCAGAAACGCCCATTGTTGTAACGAAATCATTTGTTGCTTCACACACTTTCTCCTTAGTACGTACTGCTGACAATTAGGGTTGCCAGAAACTGACCATGATCAAAATCGATTATTCGGCAGCCCTGGCGAATAATAATCGATTATTCGACCGACCCCCCCCCCCCCCCCCCCCTCCGCAGAAGAATTTTTTTTTTTTTCTAAAATGCCTGCCATCACCTTTATTTGGAGATGCGCGATGCGCCACAATGTATTTATTGCAATGCTGCCATTATTAAATACAGGCTACAGCTTCTATTAATAATAGCAGTATTGCAATACATATTATTATAGCAATTTATTTACTGCAATGCTATTATTAAACCATGCTGTAGCCTGTATTATTAATAATAGCAGCATTGCAATAAATACATTGTGCGCGCATCGCGCATCTTCAAATAAAGGCAATGACAGGCACTTTAGAAAATAAACCACCATCATGTAGCCTGTATTAATAATAGCAGCATTGAAATACATGTCCTTCACTAGCATATTGGTGATTAGTGCAGTTATTTCACCTGCACGCATGTCATCACAACGACGTGGCCTCGAAGGAAAGTTGGTAATGGCCGGCTGTGCTGCGTCTTTCTCTGTAACCTCTTTGGCTTCGCACTCAAATGCGAACGCATTGTTGAGGTTGAGCTGTGATAGACCAACGTCTTTTCGCAGAGCTTGCATTTCACTTCCTTTGGACTTGTAAGTTCAAAGTAGTTCCACAAGGAACTCTTTTTACCTGCCGCTTTGCTCATCTTTAGTCGCACGTGTGAGGGAAAGGAGGGGGGGGGCGGGGTCGGTGTGTAGCGTGCTGCAGCAGCAGTCTCCTCTGCACGCAGGCTTCCTCCAAGTTTACAGTAGAACAAACTGGTGGTGTGACCAATGGCCATTTACAATTATTAATACTATTACTGTTATTAGCATTAGTCTATATTTTGGTTGAAACTAAGCCAGAAAAAAAAAAATTAAACATAAATAATAAAAAAATATATATAAATAAAATCGATTTTTAAAAATAATATTCGATTATGGAGACTGAAACGAATAATCGAATAATCGAATAATCGCTGGCATCCCTACTGACAATGTGGCGCCGCTGTCAATCAAAATATCTACAGCTGTTCCACTAAAATCAACGGGCATAATCGGATCTTCACGCGGGTTATTAGAAAGGCGGATTGCTGCTGCTTGAATGGGGAAATATTGTAAATATGACCGTATTTCTTCTCTATGGCAGCCCTATCTCCTATTAAACCCACTTTGCAGACTGTGTTGCTCATGTGGAGCCTGTCTGTCATAGTGTTGAAACGGAGCGGCGGAGTGAAAGGAGGGGGGCTCCGTGGCTGGCTGCTGTCTGAAAAATCCCCCTCCGTCTCCTCTGCCCTGTTCTCTTCTTGTGTCATATCTAGTCCGTTATAATGTCCTGGCTGGTATCTTAATCTATTTTTATTTATGATAGCTGCCGCTGACATTAACAGATCATCATCGGAGTTTCTTGCAGCAGTATTTGAGAGATCTGCTACGGGAATCAGTTGTGTACATAGGGAGATAGCCTGCTGCTCTTCCAGCAGCCCTGCGTCTGTTAAAATGCAAATGAGCTGATCTGGGCTGGGAGACTTTCCTTGTCTTTTCAGCCAATCAAAAATGACAGATTTAGCTAAAGTCTTCTCCGTGTCTTTCCCTAATTCTTGACATGTTTTCTGATTCAACATCGAACGCAGCCTCTAGACTGAGCAAATGACAAGTCGCCGCACATTTGGAAATTCTTTCAATTAAAGCTTTGAGCTCTGTGGAGGCTATTTCTTTACCAACTGATTTTTCATTCTTTCGTTCATCATATCCTCTTTTCTCTGCAATAGACATCCAAGCTTTGAGACAACCCGACATGTATCCTATATCCCAGGACGGGTTCGGATCATTTTTCACAATTTGAAATGCTTGCCATAAAACTGCCATGTCAAAGCTCCCTGTCAACGGCCAGTCAAATTGAATCTTTCCTTTCTGATTATTTTGTTGTGAGTGCTCACAAAGTAAAGAAGTAAACGGCATAACTTTAGACCAATCCAAGTTTCTTCCTATAATCCCAGACGGCATATTGGGTGAAAACATATGAAGATAGTGGGTCTCTGTAACTGGATTTTTAGAAAAAGTTTTATTGCGTTCATTAGTTTTCCTCTTACCAACTGACTCCTTTGTGGACTGAGAATTACCCATGTTTAACGGTTAGTACAATCAACAAACACTGCAGATTAGACAAACAAACATAAAACCACAGCAAACCTCCGTGTGACAGAAAGTTTAATTTAATCCGAATAAAGAGAACTTCAGCGGGGGTTGGGAAATATAATTAATATGAGTGCCTTCTTACTCATATTAGCTTAGACTGGATCTGTTGAAGAGCAATAACGAATTTATCCTCAAATCAACAACCACTATGCTAATTTAGTGGTGGATTCCCTCTGTCCAGAGAATAAAATCGTCAATTTATCCTCCGTATTTATCAACCCATAATTTTCTTACAACAATGAAAAAAATGATCGTTTAATGACACATTCTCGCATTCCGCCTCATATATGACAATCTTAGTTTAGTTCCCAAAACGACTATGGTGCGAGGAAAGGAATGTTATAACACTAAACTGAATTTTCTTCTGCTCTACTGCGCTCCGCAGGGGGGGGAGGGACACATGCAGGCCCGCTCTGCCTCTCTGCAGCAGCACAGGGTCCGCTTTAAAACAGCTGTTTTTATTCTATTTTGACCGCTGAAGTCTCCAGAATTCGGCGATTTGTTTCAATACAAATCCATAACATTGCTCTAATGCAGAAATCCACTTTACTGATTCTCTATTTTAAGGTCTCTCCGAAATTTAAATAGAGATACCGAGAAAAAAATGTGCAGCCTTTCAGCTTCACAGGTAATTTTGATATCGTCAATCACAGATCCTGGTAAGGCAATATTCAAATAGATTTGAAATTACACTTACCAGTATTCTGAAGATATATTTGATATTCTGTCGTGACGCCAATCTGTGAAGAATAATCTTCTGGGATTCAATGCAGAGCCAATGTTGAAGAATTGGAGACGGAGAATCTTTCATCAAACACGGAGATTTATTGAAGTAACGGCCGGAGAGGATACACTCAGTTTCATACAGTTAACCGTCTTCCACCGAGCGGACTCTCTGAAAAGCTGAACAAAATACACCCAATATATATATTGAAACAAGCGGATCTGAGATTTATGCGCCTGTGTCTGCTAACCATAACACATAATGTACACACTGCAGGGAAACTTAGAGGCACCGGAAAGCCCCCTTTTCTTCAGAAAGCCAGGCGTCCGACCTTTGAGTTGACCCTGAGAACGACATGATGATATTCCACAGATTGAAGAACAACACTCTTAACCAGAGAAGAAGCTCTGCAGATAGGGTCCTAATTCCATATAAGGAGACAGACATGATTAAAATATTTCCCTAACACATTTCCTCATATTCCAAACGAGAAATTACGGTAGCAAATCACCCGGTTCTTTACGACCAGAACTATTTACCGAGATACAAACCGGAGGAACCAAGCATGGAGGGAGGTGGCAGAGACAGTGGGTGAAACTGGTAGGTTTTCGCCTGTTTGGGGAGTTTATATCCAGTTTACTTCGTTGTAACATTGCTATTGCTTTGTATGTCAGGGGCGGGAGATTTTTTGATGCCTGTAGTGTAGACGGGCCGTTACTCTGTAAGTGAACATTTGGACCTGATTCTCTGGGCTCCAGCAGAAAAACCTGCATTGTCAACAATTTTCTCTTTTTCATCGGAGCAAGGATTCACGACTAAACTTAGTTATATCTCTCACAGGCGCCGCCCTCTACTGGACTCTATGGGTACTACCTTACCCTGCGAGCATTCTCCCACTGAGACTTCTATAGACGTAGCCGGCCTTGGGCGGGCCTACCTGAATGCGCACGCATCACACCGTATAAAAGGAGGCCTCGCCTCCTGACTATCATCCTTTTCTCTTCAGCAGCGGAAGTGATTCCACGAGAGACTGAGACGTTTGAAAGAAGAAGAAAGAGTTATCATACCTCCAGGGAGTCGCCACTGCTAGAGACCCAGGCATGTCCTTCGTGCCCTGGCTGAAATAGCGGGCGCCGATCCCCACCACCTTTGCTTCGAGTGTTTGGGGGACCAGGATATGGCCGATGCGGTGCCATTCACGTTCGCCATTCCTTCCGGGTCTGGCGTCCATGGAAGTCCACCGCCCAGGGCTGTACTCTCCCTGGATGATGATCATGGCGGCGGGTGTGTGGGCTACTCGCTCAATGCTAGAGATGCCCCCGCCTCACCAGGTCAGAGCGATTATTGGGCCGCAAGGCCGAATAAGTAGCTTGGTCCACGGGCCTTGCCCCAGGCCCGGTTCCCCCGGGGACCGGTGCTTGGTGGCTTCACATGATATAGGGTCGACCCTACTTCATCACAGGCCGCTGCCCGCCATGTGATGTCCCTGGGATATCACGCCGCGTGGCACTTTCCAAAGAGGATCGTGTTGATCTCCTGGGAGCCCCCGTGTTTACGGAAGGGCTCTTTGGATCGATCTCCTTGCTCACGGGATGAGGAGTAGTCGCAGCGTGGCTGCTTCTTGCCCATCCCCAGAGGAAGAAACACTGTCCTACACTCCCCGCCCCTGCAGTAAACCCCAGTATAGGGAGCCAGCAGGTGGGCGTGTGCACGTGAGTGGAATAAACCGAGTGCTGTCAAAGCACTGTCCGGGTTCAAGATACGCTATTGCCGGCGTGCTGTTGTCAGAAAACACACCTTGCCTGGTATAATAGCTCCGATTAATGCATTTCACCGTTGCAATGGGAAATACAGCGTTAATACGTGGGCGCGCGGCCCTCGTGAGAGTGGCCGCGGTGCGTTCAGGGACCTCCGCAGGGGAACGGTGGTTTACGTTTGTAAATAGTAGTTCTGGAGTGAGGTGTGTGTGTGGGAAAAATGCATTCAGTAAAGACTATTGCATTTATCCCAGAGTAAGAGTTATTTCTCTGCACAATTCCACTTTTCCCCATAATGTCCGTTTCAAAGAGACGGCATTGTGACGGCGCGCGCGGCCCCCCTCCCCCGAGGGCGGGCCACGGTGTGTTCAAAGACTTCAGAGGTGAGACGAAGGTGCACGGGATCTCACGGGATCTCCGTGCCAGCACCTCTCCCTCCACCTCTTCGGCCCACCCCGTGGAACCGGCGTGCCGGCACTCACGGGGACGGGCTTTCCATCTGTACGGATCTGACTGGCGGGGGGAGAAAATCTCTCTGCCCGGGACGAGGGGGCGAATCCCGCCTCCTCCCTGTATAATGCACAGATCACTACGTTTTCTAATAAGAATGAGGTTGATCTCTATCCAAATCTAAGTGTCTTTTGTTTCCACAAAGGCTACACTTAGGCCTACACATAATGTTAACCGTACAAATTCCCCATTCGCTGCCCCATCTGTAGCTCCTGTAAAGGAGGTGGCTAGTGGGCATGCGCAGATGAGAGGGATGAACCGCAAGGAGTGCTATCTAAAGGAGAGCGCTATGCGGGTACAGGGACATTATGGCCGGCGTATTGCTGTCAGAGAACACACTACGCCTGGCCCTAGAGCAAGACTCCAATGCAGTTTACCCGTAGTGGTAAAGGCTGCATTATGACGGAGCCCGCACTCACACAAGAGGGCGTGGCGATGCGTTCAGGGACCTTAGTAAAACACACTACGCATATAAAAACTCCGATAAATGCTGTTTACCCTAGTGGTGAGAACAGCATTAGAGTGGAGCGCGTGCTCACACAAGAGCATGCGGCGGTGCGTTCAGGGTCCTCAGTAAATAATCGGCCCTTTCTGTGTCAACCCTCCATGGGCAAATCTTCCCTTCGCGGGGAGTTTTTGCGGCGGAACGGGTCACCAGAGAGAATCACAGCTTCATAGCTGCGGCCCCACGGCTGAGGGCTTGTCCATTAACACAATGTTCTGGGGAATGGAATCTCAGCTGTGTGCTAACAAGGTGGAGGGACAGGAGGACTGTACCACATGTCTATACAGTGTACCACTGTATCACATGGACCACTGTCTTGTGGGTGTCCCACACCCACCTCTTTTTAGGGGCATGCGAGAGGTAAATCTGTCCTCCCAGGAGGAGATGTGTTTCCTCTCAGCAGAGATTCAGGCTCTGGTGCAGAAACAGGCTGTATCTGTTGTGCACCCTCAGCACAGAGAAAAGGGTCTTTATCCCATGTACTTCCTGGTTCTCAGGAGGACAGGGGAATTCAGACCTATTCTAGATCTCCACGGCCTGAATCACCACATTTCCTGCAGGAAATTCCGCATGTTAACTATGAAACAGTTACTGGGGCTTGTGCAGCCAGGCGATTGGTTCACCACCACCGACCTGAAAGACGCGTACTTTCATGTAGAAATTGCTCCAGAGCACAGAAAGTGTCTGCGTGTTGCCTTTTGCCTAGCCTACGAGTAAAACAGGTTGCCGTTCGGCTATTCCCTATCCCCATGCACATTCAGCAAATGTGTGGCCACTGCGCTTCAACCGCTGCGCGCCCACGGCATGAGAGTTTTCTTTTACAAGACGACCTCATAGTCATGGCCGGGTCCCGGGAACAGGCAATATTTTGCACAGCACAATTGATCACACACCTAACCAAATTAGGCTTTGCAATCAATTGAAAAAAGAGCACCCCCATACCTCACCAACAGGCGGTGTAGTTGGGAGTGGTGCTCGATGTAGGCGTGCTACACGCTACCCTGTCAGAGAGCAGAAGTGTGTCCTTTCACGGGCAGTTCACAGGCTGCGACAGGGGGCGACAGTGACAGCTTTAACTGTCATGCAGACTTTGAGTATCATTGCGGCTGCTCACATTGTGGTCCCGCTGGGGTTACTGCATATGCGCCGCCTGCAGAGGTGGTTCCCCAGCCTGCGTTTGGATCGCAAGAGGCACAAACGGCGGCTGTTGACCACCCCCCCCCTCAGTGGAGGGCAACCTCCGGTTTTGGGGGTCCCCGGATCACCTCCGGAGGGGGTCTCCAATGGGACGGATGACCTCCTACATCACAGTGTTCACGAACGCATCCAGAACAGGATGGGGAGGGACCTGCCTGAAGAGGGCTATAGGTGGGCGCTGCTCTCTAACAGGGTTTCGACACAGCAACCGCCTAGAGCTACGGGCGGTAGTGTTAGTCCTCCAGCATTTCATGCCGCTAATTCAAGGGAGACATGTACTGGTCAGGAGCGACAACAGCACCACAGTGGCTTATATCAACAGGCAGGGCGGAGTCCGCTCCCCGGCCTTGTTAACCACAGCGGAGAGGCAGATGTGTGAAGCAGATCTGGGCCCAGTTCGGGAGAGCGGAAGTGGATCTGTTCGCCAGCCGGCGCAACAACCACTGTGCCCTGTGGTTCTCCATGGCCCTGGGCGACAACCCGCCCTTGGGGGTGGACGCGTTTGCACACGAGCCATGGCCAAGGAAGCTGCTATACGCCTTTCCACCGCTGCGTCTCATTCTCCCTCTCCTGGGGAGAGTGAGGCGAGAACGTCTGTCAGTCATCCTAGTGGCTCCGGACCGCGTCGGGGCGCCGTGGTACTCAGAGATGACACAGATGAAGGTGGGCCAGCCCTGGGCGGTTCCCCAGTTCTGGGGGGCGATGTCTCAAGAGGCAGGTGCAATCGGGGCGTTACCCACTCTCGGCCAACCTCTCCAGGCTTGGCTCCTGAGAGGGACAGGCTGAGACAGGGTGGATTGTCTGACAGCGTTATTCAGTCTATCCAGGCAGCTAGAGCAGGATCCACCACAGCCTGTTACGGGCCGAGGTGGCTAGGATTCCAGCAATGGTCTGAGGAGAGGAGAATAGAGCCCCTATCTTGTGAGTTAGGCTCTATTGTTTTCCCTCTTACAGTTACTGGTGGACAGAGGGCTTGCACATTACACAGTGAAAGTGTATGCAGCAGCCATCTCGTCCTGCCATGAGGGATTTGGCGGCAGGTCAGCCTTTAGTCAACCACTGATGTCGCGGTTTTTACAGGGGGTCAGGAGGCTGCGCCCAGTAGTGCACGCCTCCACCCCGCAGTGGGACCTGCCCCTAGTGCTCGGAGCTCTGGTCTTAGAACCATTTGAGCCTCTGGAGCTCTCCTCCCTAAAAGCACTGTCGTGGAAGACAGCTTTGCTTCTTGCCTTAACGTCAGCCAAAAAAAGTGTCCGAGTTAACCGCTCTGTCGGTGCACCCGAGCTGTTTACTGATTTGGGGTGACCGGAGCGGTGCGACACTCAGACCGAACCCCTCCTTTGTGCCCAAGAGCCTAAGGAGTGCGTTCAGGTCGAGGGCTATTCAATTAGGGGGTTTTAGTCTTCCCCCCCATGGTGGGGACAGGGAAGCTAAACTGCACCTCCTCTGCCCGGTGCGTGCTCTAGCATGTTATGTGGAGCGCACGGCTGCCCTTAGACGGACCGAACAGCTGTTCGTGTGCTTCGGGGGCGGGGTGATCGGGAAAGCTCTGTCCAAGAAACGCCTGGCAGGCTGGCTCTGCGAGTGCATTGCACATGCCTACGGACAGGCAGGAAGAGCCTGCTCCACGGGGGCTCATGCGCACTCCACACGGGCTGTAGCTGTGTCAACAGCCTTATTCAACGGTGTGAGTGTGGAGGATATATGCATATGGGGGCTTGGTCGACGCCAGGCCCCTTCATAAGGTTTTATCTCTTGGACATGTCTGGCTCTTTCTCCTCGTCTGTGCTTGCTGGGGCAACACAGGATTTGTAGGGGGGGGTGGGTTGTGGGTCAGTTGGCATCTGACCCCCTCCCCGGACGTGATGCGCCGTCGCCTTTCCCGGGCCCTCTGAGGGTCCCGGGATGGGCGAGGGGCGCGCTGGGCCCTTACAGGGCTGGAGGGCTGTTCTCCTCCTTTAGTCCACACACACTCTGCACAGGGTCGGTGTCTGAGTGTGGGGCATGGGCACTGGCGATCTCCCTGCGATCCTTAGGGATTCAGGGAGGCAGGTGTGTAGTAAGCCCATTCGGGGCCGAGGGGGCTCTCCCCATCCGTCTATAGGTAGGGGGGGGTCCCCCGGGACTGTTTTTTGAGCACACTTTCTGCGAGGTAAGCGCAGCAGGGTGTGCTCTGTCAGCCACAGCCCAGATTTCTCCTCGGTCACAACCGGGTTAAAGGAGAATGTGGGGCAGCAGCTGCTGACCAGAAAAGCCGCGCTCCTTTCCTGTGACTACGACCTTGCAGTGGCTGGCGTGGACCCACGTAGCTCTCTCGGCGACCTTGACCGCTGTCTGAGTGACGAGAAGCACCTGGTAGGGACTTTGCCAACGATTGGATTTCCAGCTCTTTCTCCGGAAATCCTTGACCAGCACGAAGTCGCCGGGTTGGAGATGGTGAAGTGGACCAGTGGCAGGGGTAGGTAAGGCTGCGGCTACCTGACGTCGGATATCTGCTAAAGTGGATGACAGGTTAACACAATATGACAACATCTGGTCTGTACTGCTTGTGTGTGCGGCACATTTACAGACTGCAACTTCAGATGGGAGCAGAATGGCGTCTAATAAGCCTGCAACCAGTACATGGTTAAGTACTGGTTTGCCATCAGATTTCAGAAATTGTCTACACTTCCAAATAGCCCCAAAATCATGTACTACCCCAAAAGCATAGCGTGAGTCAGTGTATATAGTCACAGTTTTGCCTTCTGCAAACGTGCAGGCTTCAGTTAGTGCGATGAGCTCTGCTGCTTGTGCCGATAGGTGACATGGGAGCGGTCCGGAACGGAGTACAGCAGAATCTGAAACAACAGAAAAACCCACCCGATTAGTGCCCCCCTGGTCGCGAGAGGCTGACCCATCCACATACAAAATCAAGTCAGCGTTGGTCAGAGGAACGTCCTTTAAGTCAGGCCTAGGTGTGCACACAATGAGAAGTTCGGCAACACAGTCGTGTTCGTCACCGTCTTCAGGCAAAGGCATAAGAGACGCTGGATTCAGAGTGTTACATCGCTTGACATAAACATTAGGCATGTCCAACAGGCATGTATGATACCTAAGGTATCGTGCAGCAGAGAGGTGTGATGTTCTCTGTTCACAGAGGATGAGAGAAACAGCATGTGGCACTAAGAGGGTCAAAGGTGCATATCCCACAATGCCCCGTGAGGAGTTGAGCGCTTTCTCAGCAGCAGCCACTGCACGGAGACATTTAGGCAGACCAGCAGCCACAGAATCCAGCTTGGAGGAGAAATAGGCCACAGGCTTATCTGAAAGCGTTTTCCCCTCTCCTGAAATGACATGACCCAAAAATGTAACTGTTCTTTGTACATATTGGAGTTTTGACAAACTGGCCTTGTGGCCCTCGGCTGCGAGGTGCATTAACAAAGCAATGGTGTCGGTTTCACATTGTTCTGCTGTGGGTGCGCGAATCATAAGATCATCAACATACTGTATTAGAGCCGTGCCTTTAGAAACTTGGAGAGAGACCAAACTCGTACACAATGCCTGGTTGTACACAGTGGGAGATTCACAATAGCCTTGACACAAACGTGTGAATGTGTAAGGTTTACCATCATATTCAAATGCAAACCAGAATTGACTGTCTTTGTGTACAGGAACACTGAAAAATGCATTTGAGAGATCTATGACAGTAAACAATGCTGCAGAGGCTGGAACTTGGGAAAGAATCAGATAAGGATTTGGGACCAGCGGCGCTCGGGCATGCACTGCTGCATTTACAGCTCGTAAATCCTGGACAAATCTCCACTCGTCAGGAGGTTTTGATCTTTTTGACAGGAAACACTGGAGTGCGTACCGGGGAATTGTTACACGGAATAATGACCCCTTGTTTAAGCAGAGAGGTAAACACTGGCCGAATGCCATCAACAGCTTCCCGTTTTAATGGGTACTGGGGTTGATTTGGACGGAAAGTGGATTTAGGAGTGATAACTACCGGCTATTTGTGTGCTGCCCACAGTGTCTGAGGCACTGTTTTTAGTGCGTCAGGGAGCTCAGAAAAATGATTGAAAAATGAGAACTCCGGGCCAGATGGGCCAGCAACGGGGTTAACAGAGTCATCATTGCCTGTGAGAATCAGAGAATGCAGTACATGAACTGGGCAGTCAATGTTGTACTTAAACACTTCATCTACTGAGGAATACTCAATTAACGGGTCGTCAGTGCTAGTCCAATCAGTACTAGATTCCCAGTCTTTAACGATTGGACCCAAATCCCTCCATTTATCAGTGGGGCCCCTTGCTAGTGAAATGTGTGGGACCGCCCCTGGGATTTGATACAGCTTGTGCTGTGCGGGTGTGAGTGTAACAGAGATGGCACTACACAGTGAATTCCAATACATAGTTTTAAGCATGAGCTCATCATTCAAACATTCCAGCAGAAAGCTCTCATCATAGTTTGTACACGGTTCATCAACCACGTTAGCCGTACAATGCAAATGAGAAGTTTCCATGAACACAGCAGGTGGAAAAATACGTTGATGAGTTAAACGCAACAATTCTTGAGAATCAGGATATGTCAACAGCCATTGATACACACTCAACAGTTCTTTATCATCAAATGTGGGATTTTGCACCATCGCTGGAGATGGCCGTCGGACCTTAAGACCCTCATTTGTGGACATGAGGTCTAAGCCGAACCGGAGAATCAGATCTCTGCCCAGTAAATGTATTGGGCAGACAGACGATAAAAGAAAACTGTGTTTGACTGATGTGGGAAATGGATGACTGTCATCACCGTTATCTTTACACTGAAGTGGTATAGAAAACTTCTCCTTCACAGTTACCCCAGCCGCTCCTATTGAGTGAATAAATCTACCACTAAATTTGCAATCTGGCAAATCTGCCCTTTTTACCACAGAGTGGGTAGCCCCAGAATCAACCAGAAATGTAACATTAACACCCATAATAGCTAACGTCAGTGTGGGAAATTTCTTAAATGCTATTTCAGTGTCATATTTCAGATATGTACCATTTTCAATTACAGACATTTTCTCTAAATCTTCCAATTTTTCAATAGCCTGTATAATGTGTGTGTGTGTGTCACTTCCCTGGTTAGATGCTGCTGGCTGAATTTCCGTCTCGCTCGATCGGGCCCCCTCCTCCCCATCTGGTGTAGGTCAGTCTGATTGTGAATGGCCCCGTCCTTGCTGTCCCCCTCTGCCTCCGCTGCCAGTGTTCTGTGGGCAGTCCCGGATCCAATGTTCAACACTGCCACACTTGAAACATCTTTCGTTGTTTGAAGGTCTTGCTTCTCGTCCTCTGCCTCGGAAAACCTCCTCTGCCTCTCCCTCGATATTGTGAGCGGCCAGCATTCTGCGCGGCTTGCGCTGTGGCTGTGAGTCCGTTGAGGAAGGCATTACTGAGGTGTGTCTCCCAAACGCCTGCTTGGTCTCCTAGGGCATCGGGTTTGTTTATCCTGCTGTTGTCCCGGAATACTTGGGCCTGATGGGGGTGGACGAGCTTGGAGTTGACGGGGAGTCTGTTGGCTGCATGGCTGGGGCTTGTAGTGGCGGGGGAGGTGGTTGAGGTGGGCCAGCCGGATTGCCAGGGTTGTATGCCGGGGGAGGGAAAGGATACCCAGAGTCGAGGAGAGGGTCATTCAGGCCTGCAATGGAAGGACACAGAGATGTCTGGGGTTTACATGGTTTTGGAAATAATTTATTTTCCTTCTTTTCTTCACATTCATCTTCAACCTTAATATTTTCTTTAATGCCGAGGCCAACTGCCTTCTTTCACGGCACTCTGCTTCATCCTCCCAGTTTTTTTAAACACTTTCTATGAGTGTCCAGCTCTTCCAGGTCTTTTATTTTAATTGTATTTTTACTCTTCATTCCATCCTCATGTTCTTGTAATTTATTCTTTAGGTTTTGGATTTTTATCTTACTAAAAGAACCTCCCTTTGGAAATCTGAACATTTCCGTCCATATATTTAATTTAGACAGACTGCTTTCACCGTGTTTTGCTCGCATGACATCTACAATCGGACCCTCAGGAGGATGTACCAGTCCCCCACTCTGCTTTGCTCCCATAACAAAGTCTTTAAGTGTTTACTCTAAACACCCCGTGTTATCAAACACTATTTTTTCACCCGTCGGTGATGTGATATTTGTTCCTCAGTACAAATCACACAAAGACTGATCGTAAACCCAGGCTACGATGGATATTATCAAATATCCTACTTTCGAGCGGTCCCTCTTATAAATGTCATGGAGTTTAATTACGTTTAACTTTAAACAATTTAGACACTGTACATCTCACCGGGTATTGAAAGCCTTTTGAGTTTGTTGGATCTCGTGAAGTCAATCAGTTCCACCCCGGCGCTGGTCCTGTACGGTTTCTGTCGAGGTAGAGGAGAATCCGAGGATCCTGGAGCGACCACCAGCGTCCGCAGGTGTCCCCAATCGAACTTGCAGAGATCCTGCCGACAACGCCAAGTTGTTATGGAAATCTTAGACCCAGTCAATACTGTGGAGATACACAAGTCAGAATGATCAAACAATAAATGATGAAACAAGCAGAGTTGTCTTTCTGGTTATTTATTTGAAGCTTCGAAGACACAGGTCTCACAGAGTACAGAGTATTCTGAAAGAGTGCGTGGAGAGTAAAAGATGCATACAGGTTATATAGGATCTTGCCAGTTCAACAACATTCCGTCACTTATCAGGGGGGGGGGGGGGGGGGCCTGGCAGGAGAGATAAGATTTCCAAAGGAACAGAAACTGTCAATCACTAATAGATTAAACTAGGAACTTGTTCAACAGAGGGGAAGTGAAGAAACTTTGTCAGCAGCAGATGGAGGAGGCAAGCAATGGGGAACTTGATTATGGGACAGGGAAACTAACAGGAACTTGCCCATTGCCCTGTGCTTGGCACCCGGCCCCTCATGAGGTTCAGACCTTAGGTGACCTTAAAGTGTCACTCACAAAGCAGACAAAGGGCATGAACTAGAACACATCACCCAGACCTTACTCCTTCGTTTTAAAAGGTCATGAGTGTCAATACATCATTAAGGGAACTGTTGCAAGTGCTGACAAAAGGGTTATAAGCTAAAATACATCATTATAGGAACTGCTGTGAGTGCTGACAGAGGTTATAAACAAAAACACATCATTTCTAGGAACTGCTGCAATTGATGTGACCATGTAAGGTAAAATATAAAGTCTGCACTACATATAAAGTTTAACCTAAATCAAATCAAATCAAATCAAGTTTTATTTATAGAGCACATTTAAAAAACGATGTTTGGTCGAGCCAAAGTGCTGTACATGTAATAAAAACACTTTACTGCAGTGCAATTGTAACAAAGACAGTGATTTTGCAACAGCAAATATAAAAACAATACACAGGGAAATGTCAGAAGTCGTGCTCCGCTCTAGCTAGAAAGCCTGAGAGAAGAAGTGTGTTTTTAGAGAGGATTTAAAAACCCCTAGGGTCTGGGCCGACCTCACATGGAGGGGCAGAGTGTTCCAGAGCCTCGGGCCAGCTGCTGCGAAGGCTCGGTGCCCTCGGGTTTTGAGCCTGGTCTTCGGCACTACCAGCAGCAGCTGGTCAGCAGACCTTAAAGCTCTGGCTGGGGTGTAGCGCTGGAGGAGTTCAACTATATAGGAAGGAGCCAGCCCATTTAGAGCTTTAAAAACAAATAAAAGGATTTTAAAATCAATTCTGAACTGAACTGGAAGCCAGTGTAGTGAGGCCAGAATTGGGGTGATGTGGTCGCGCTTTTTGTGGCCAGTCAGCAAACGTGCAGCTGCATTTTGGACCAGCTGCAGGCGTTTAATTGACGCGTGGTCCATACCCACATACAGAGCGTTGCAATAGTCCAGCCTTGAGGTAACAAAGGCGTTGATGACCCTTTCCATGTCTTTAAAAGATAAATAGGACTTGGTTTTGGCCAATAGTCTTATTTTAAAAAAGCAGGATTTGACTACGCTGCTGACCTGCTTATCGAATTTAAAAGTGTTCGTCAAGGTCACGCCAAGGTTCATGACCGAGGGGAGGATGTTTAGTTGGAGGGAGCCCAGAATATCAACCTGAGAGGCTGGAGGTTGTGGTCCAAAAAAAATGACCTCCGTCTTGCCCTCGTTAAGAGTCAGGAAGTTGTTGCTCAGCCAGGATTTGATCTCCGTTAAGCAGTCCATCAGCTGCTGTAGTGACTGTTTGATGTTTGCTTTGAGCGGGAGATATATCTGGACGTCGTCAGCGTAGCAGTGGAAGGGAATATTGTGTTTTGTTAGAATAGAACCTAGGGGCAGTATGTACAGTAGGAACAGGATGGGGCCCAGAATCGAGCCTTGGGGGACCCCACAGGTAAGAGGGGCTTTGGCAGAGGAGAAGGCACCTAGCTGCACTGAAAAGCTACGGTCCTTAAGGTAGGACCTGAACCATGCGAGGGCAGAGCCTGTGATGCCAGCGGACTGTTCAAGCCGTGACAGCAGGATGCCATGGTCCACGGTGTCGAAGGCAGCTGTCAGGTCCAACAGCACCAAGACAGCTGGGCTACCTGAGTCGGCGGCTAGGAGCAGATCGTTAAAAACTCTTAAAAGGGCTGTTTCAGTGCTGTGCATGGGTTTGAAGCCAGACTGAAACTTTTCATGGATGCCATGAAGGATTAAAAAAGACTGCAGCTGGGCGTAGACTACGCGCTCCAGGGCTTTTGATAAAAACGGTAGCTGGGAGATGGGCCTAAAATTTGCGAGAGTGGAGGGGTCGAGACCTACATATACATATATAAAGTTCGCCACTACAGCAGCTGATCTGATCTCTCTCTCGCGTCCGGTTATACTTCACTCGCGTTTATGTCCATATCGATCAGATCCAGCTCTCCTGATCGGCCTTTATAGAGAGCACCGATCAAACTATTAAGAGTGAATGTCGGCCGATAATGACCCGCGGGGCTCCCCCCCCCCCGTTGACAGTTCACTGTCTAGCACTGGCTTCGTAATGCACTGATCGATTAGGCTAAGCTAACCTGTAGCTGCTCCCTCCACACTCACAACAACTTCATACAGACATAAAGAAAGCAGCTGTATTCGCCACACAGGAAACACACATTTAAAACGGTTTTGCCTGCCGTTTTTGTGTACACAGGCTCCATGGACCTGTCAGCTCCGGACTGCGCAAAATGCTTACATGAAGCGCTACGTCATGAACGCAAGAAATCTACCCTCGTGGGGGCGCGCTCATGTGATTGGCTTAGAATTGAGGAGACATCTGATTGGCTATAGATAGAAAAAATTACAAGTACGAATCGGCTGACCGTCAGGGGAGTCTCAAAAAAACCCACACACGAATGCACAGCGATCCATGCACAGAAAGCGGTTTGTGTTTGCAGGTTCAGAGGTTTTAAACGGAAAACAAATATGTGTGGATCAAAAATACATATGTAAAACTTTTTTCTGTATTTGGATTTTATTTACATGTATATGAAACGGAACACATTTGTGTGTGCATTGAAAAACACAAGTGTGGATCCGGAAATACAAGTGTGAATCCTTTTGCGGATCATGAAATACAAGTGTGAATCCTTTTGCGGATCATGAAATACAAGTGTGAATCCTTCTGTGTGCATGTGTGTATTATGAGACTGTTCTGAGCCCATAAAAACATGGTACATATCGCCGCTAGAGCCGGAGATAACAACCAACACTGACAGTAATGCTTTCAAGTAACATTTAAAGATGATAATGTTAGTTATAACCATGGTAAGGTAAATGCACCGATTATGACCATGTATATATATTTGTATACCATGAAAGCCTAAGTCTAAACAATTGAGTGTGGTAGAGAAACTCCTTCTGCAGGGAACTGTGTACAATACAGTGTGAAGCTTTTCACCATACATGTGAAACGAATCCTATTCCACACTAACATTGACCAGTATAGCCTCTGTAGATAAGGTCTCTTTCCCTGTCAGCTCTCCCCCCCCCCCATTATTTTTTTTATTATCCGGCTGAACAAAACGTGCATTTATCTAACAGCTACGTTTCCCACAGATCTTATTTTGAGCTATTTTCTAAAATCCTATGGAGAAATCTCATTGCTTTTTTGTGGAGGGAAGCCATGCGCAGCTTACTTCCTGGTTTTAGGACGCGTCTCTCTCCTCCTCTTCACACACCACACTTTTCGCGGCACACGTACTTACAGCCAATCAGCTCTGAATTATGTGAGATGACGTATGGTGGGGATGGCAGCTCTATGCCCCTATGGTCATTATTTGTTGCCACACACAATAAATAGGAAAATACTCTGAGCATGCGCAGTGTAGTTTTTACAGTCACCGTTCACTTAGACAATGAGAGGGAGGGGCAGGATCGGGTTTTGTCCAAGCGGCAAACTCTGGGGAAGAGCCGGGACGCCAATACGGAAGTGCCACACACTGCAGTTCATCTAGTGGCCAGTAGGAGCAGGCTGTAGAAGGGAGCAATTTCCATAGACCCCCATGTTAAAATGCCCAACTTTACAGCAGAAATAAACATGTTTACATCGTGGTTCAAAAAACCATATTCTCTGTATAGTTAGATTCCCCCTTCATGACTACTGTGTGGGTGAATTTTTTCTCAACTCATCTGTTTAATTAATATTAAGCCTTAAAGCTTTTGCATAAATTAGGGCGTGGTCACTTTGATGGACATGTACATGCCTCACTGTCAGCTAACAGCAACTTGTCCACTCTGCTAGGCTACAACCATAGAGGCTACAACGTTAGTTAGTTGTAGTTACTGTACTTGACCCTTTAGCCGTGTTCGTGGTGATTGTGCCTTTTAGGGAATATTGTTACAAATACCAGACAATTAAAATGTTGTGCTGTGCGCTTCAATGTACTAACAGAACTTCCAAGAAGTCTAAAATTATAATATTATACATGTTAACCCCGTTCACAGGTGTTTGTGTGCTTGGTAGCTTAGGACTTAACCCTTTATACATATACATTTTAGTTTATGATTCAGCCTTGGGTAAGACTTTTATAGTCTATGGCTATGACGCCCATAATGCTAAACAGGAGCAAATGTTAATAGGGGACCCAATTATCCCAGCGGTGGCCGCCGGAGCTAGCCCACTGCGGCTCCGTTAGGTCCGGACAGTGGAGTCCGTCTTTTCTCAACGTGTGAATGACAAGCATTAAGAATAACAAAATATAGCTAATTACTCACACAACTTGACACAAGCCATGGGTTCAGGTCCGGACTTATAAGTCCGGACTTGAACCTGAACCTCTGGACTTGAGTCCAGACCTGAACCTGAATGTGAGTCCAGGTACGCAGCACTACAGATTAGAGACTGTCAAGTTTGGCTGTACTCAGCATTGAATCGAAACGCACCATAGCTTTAAATGTTAATAAGTTTGTGAGGCGTTTTGCTGATCAAGATGGTAATCACCACATTCAGCTGTTATAGGCATGCCAACTTGATGCTCTGCTCACGGATGACTCGATGAGCATAAACAACTGTTAAGATGATTATCTTGTATGTGTGTATATATTTTTTCTTTGTGGGGGTCTGCCCCCATAAAACAGTTTCATGTCCTGAGAAAGTCAAATAAGACGGTGTGTAAAACTGCACAGTTTATTTAATAATAAATGAATATGTGAATCATAACAGTGATTGACAGCTGATAGGAATAATATGATTGTTAATAGTATCATATTCATTCAGACAAACATCGATGAGACAGTTAATTAATGTACTTATTGCAGCAGTCTGCATAGATTTGGTACCCCTGGTCTAAGAGTGAAACAAACTCATTCAGTTATTGTTCAGTTAAAATGCATTCAATTATGTCTGCCACCTGATATATTTATATTTAGGCTTTACTGATGTGCCAAAATAATGTCAGCTATGTTATTGAGTTAAAATATTAATATTGTGGCTTTCCAAGTTAACATTAATTGATATGACCGCGATTAAATCAGCATATACTTCTGATGCCACCCCTGAAATTCTCCTGCCACCCTCTTGCCACCCCATGAATATTTTTCTAGATCCGCCCCTGTGAGGCACTGAACTGAACTTCATGTACAGGACTGTCTCAGAAAATTAGAATATTGTGATAAAGTTCTTTATTTTCTGTAATGCAATTAAAAAAACAAAAATGTCATACATTCTGGATTCATTACAAATCAACTGAAATATTGCAAGCCTTTTATTATTTTAATATTGCTGATTATGGCATACAGCTTAAGAAAACTCAAATATCCTATCTCTAAATATTAGAATATCATGAAAAAGTATACTAGTAGGGTGTTCAACGAATCACTTGAATCGTCTAATTAACTCGAAACACCTGCAAGGGTTTCCTGAGCCTTGAAAAACACTCAGCTTGGTTCAGTAAACTAAATCACAAGTATGGGGAAGACTGCTGATCTGACTGCTGTCCAGAGGACCGTCATTGACACCCTCCATCAGGAGGGTAAGACACAAAAAGAAATTTCTCAAAGAGCAAGCTGTTCACAGAGTGCAGTTTCAAAGCACATCCACAAAAAGTCTGTTGGAAGGGGGAAATGTGGCAGGAAACGCTGCACAACCAAGAGAGATGACCGCAGCCTTAACAGCATTGTGAAGAAGAGTCGCTTCCAGAATTTGGGGGAGCTTCAAAGACAGTGGACTGAAGCTGGAGTCCAGGTATCAAAAGTCACTGTTCACAGACGTGTCCGGGAAATGGGCTACAATAGCCGTATTCCCATGGTCAAGCCACTTCTGAACTCAAGACAACGGAAGAGGCGTCTGACTTGGGCTAAGGAAAAGAAGCACTGGACAGTTGCACAGTGGTCCAAAGTCCTCTTTTCAGACGAAAGCAAGTTTTGTATTTCATTTGGAAGTCAAGGCGCCAGAGTCTGGAGAAAGGCTGGAGAGGAGCAAAATCCAAGTTGCTTGAAATCCAGTGTGAAGTTCCCACAGTCAGCGATGGTTTGGGGAGCCATGTCAGCTGCTGGTGTTGGTCCACTGTGTTTCATCAAGCCCAGAGTAAATGCAGCTGTGTACCAAGAGATTTTAGAGCACTACATGCTTCCGTCTGCTGAAAAGCTCTATGGAGATGAGGAATTCATTTTCCAGCATGATCTGGCACCTGCCCACAGTGCCAAAACCACCAGTAACTGGTGTACTGACCATGGCATTACTGTCCTCGATTGGCCTGCAAATTCCCCTGACCTGAACCCCATAGAGAATATGTGGGGTATTGTGAAGAAGAAGCTGAAAGACACCAGACCCAACAATGCTAATGAGCTAAAGGCCGCTATTGAAGCATCCTGGGCATCCATAACACCTCAGCAATGCCACAGGCTGATTGCCTCCATGCCACGCCGCATTGATGCAGTAATCCGTGCAAAAGGATTCCCAACCAAGTACTGAGTGCATTAATGGACATTTTCAAATGTTTGATTGTGTTTTGCTATTATAAATCTTTTTTTTTTACTTGGTCTGAGGAACTATTCTAATTTTTTGAGATAGGATTTTTGAGTTTTCTTAAGCTGTATGCCATAATCAGCAATATTAAAATAATAAAAGGCTTGCAATATTTCAGTTGATTTGTAATGAATCCAGAATGTATGACATTTTTGTTTTTTTAATTGCATTACAGAAAATAAAGAACTTTATCACAATATTCTAATTTTCTGAGACAGTCCTGTATATTGAATTTAGAATGATTTGGAGGTAGAGTGGAGTTGCGTAGGTGGAGCCTGCGGCAGTCTGAGATTAACAACGTGTGTGAATGTTGTCGAGTCAACCCACATCCTCCTCCATGGTCTTTTCTCGAGAGGGCTGAGGGGATCATGGTGAAACCTCTCGTTTTGATGCATTAAAGGAAAGCACAGTTCAGGGGCAATTGGATACTATTCCTGATGAAAGTTGCAAAAGCTGATTTAAATATGTTGCATTGAGTGTGTTTACTTCTTGACCTGTACCCCTCCCAATGTTTCAGTGCAGCGCAACGCCCTTTTATATATTATCTATACCTGTTGTTAAAAAGTAGTTCCTCTTGTGTGCACACTTCATTCAAATGAAGTACTTTCAACACCACAAAAGGGTGCAAGCTTGACTTTCTTTAAGAGATGGGAGAAGTACTCAGATCTTGTACTTGAGTAAAAGTAGAAGTACTCAGATCTTGTACTTGAGTAAAAGTAGAAGTACTCAGGTCTTGTACTTGAGTAAAATTAGAAGTACCAGAGTGTAGGAATACTCTGTTACAGTAAAAGTCCTGCATTCAAAATGTTCCTCAAGTAAAAGTAGAAAAGTATTCTCATCAAAATATAGTGAAAGTAGCGACAGTAAAAGTAGTCGTTGTGCAGATTGGTCCATTTCAGAATAATATATATGATATGTTTTATAATGATTGATCATGAAAGTGTTCTCAAAGCTGGTAAAGGTGCAGCGAGTTTGAATGACTTTGTAGACTGCAGGGTAGCTGGTGGATTTACTCCAGGTGGAACTAAAGTCTGATTTAACACTTGGTTATATTTCACATCATTAATCCACATCTGTGAAGTAACTAAAGGTATTAAATACATGTAGTGGAGGAAAAGCACAAAATAGCAAAACATTGAAATATTATTTTTAGGTTTAAGTCTTCTAAAATGCTAAGTACTTAGTTACTCTCTATAACAGGCAGTCAGTGCTCCTGATCAGCAGGTCCCTGTTCCTGAGAAAACAACATGAATCACTGTCTCTCCTCACAGCTTCCAGCCAGCAGCACCTTCCTCTTGCATCACTGGCTGGATCTAACTTTGGATAACACGTGTTGCATCATGCCACTTCCTCCCCAGTGCTGTTGCTGTGGCAATTTGCAGACGTGTGTCTTTAATGCCACTCGGGCTGAGAAGGCTGCTGCCTTCGCACCACTTACAGAGTTGGAATAGAACCGCTGCAGCACAGCCTGGTGCCATCAGGGTGCAGCAGTGTGTGAGTGTGTGAGTGTGTGTTCAGCTCTGACAGTTAACCCCGGCTGACTCAGCTCGCCTTAAACTAGCAGCGCAGGAGTTGCATTTAGAACAGATTTTATTTTGGCAATGATTCATAAAAGGGTATTACTCAGCCTCTGGCGGCCATATTGGAGGTTCTCATTAGCAATCAACTGATTAAGATTCTGTCAATACAATTCAATTACCTCAGCAGAAAGTCAGATACATTTCATTATCATGCCCGGGGTAAATGTAATCATGTTTAAGTTGAAATGGCCTTTTATCAAGTAGAAGCCTGTTCCAGTCCAGCTAGTAATCATACATTATTTACCATTTGTTGTTTGATGTCCAGCCCAGGATCAGGCTCAGCTCTGGTCAGTGCAGAGAGGCATGCATGGAACCCACAGGCAACAAACATGCACAATGCTTTCCTATAGACAACTATTGCATGCAATAGGTGTAAAATAACAGACACAATAGGATCATGTCAAACACAGGTTTCAAAAGTATTTCTGTTTGTGGTTTTGAAAATTGGAAATTTGAGATACAGAGATAGCAAAAGTACACATACCCTTCACTAAAGTAGCAGTACAGATACTCGTGTTTATACAGAAATACAGCTATGTGTGTGTAGGAGTAAAAGTAATAAGTTGTCAGAAAAATAAATAGTGGAGTAAAGTACTGATACCAGAAAGATCTACTTGAGTACAGTAACGAAGTATTTATACTTCACTACTTCCCACTTCTAGATACTTATTTGTCCAAATGAATACACCTCAAAGATCTACATCAGAATGTTATTCAATCAAACAACTCACGTTTGAAATGTTGAAACAGCAGATTCAGTTTGAGCGTGGCGTCTAGGCTCCAAACTCATCACTCTCAGGATGGATTTTTTACATAAAATATTGAGGACTGATGATGAAATAAACCCATTCTTATGTTCTTCACCAGAGAGGAAGACATTTGAATGCTCGTCTCCTCATTGTTACATTTGACACAAGACAACATCTACATCTTCCTGATATTAAAACTCACTTTACATATTTAGTCTGCTCACGCTGCATCGCATTAGAATATTTGTTCAAAACTGCTCCAGCCTCTATAGAGATGCAGGCACTCGAGCATGCTTTTCCATTTTCCAATTCCTTTCATCCAATACATTGTTTTTCCCCATCCCAAGCTACATCGACTCTATGTCCATAGCTACTTCCAATCAGTATGGCTTTTCTTGCTCATGGGCACTGGGACAGCGATTTATGGACAAGATGGATCCAATAATTATAACCTCCAGGTCCCATGTATCATTCACATACTGTATACCGTACCACACACACACACACACACACACACACACACACACACACACACACACACACACACACACACACACACACACACACACACACACACACACACACACACACACACACATTAGATCCAGAGGGACCTCAGAAGGCTCCTATGGAGACTATAGTCTTCGGGCATCAACTGCACACAAACAGAATGGAAAAATACACAAGTATGAGTAAACAGATCTATTATTCATACATCACTTCCTTTATTCCCAGACTAATAGTTCATATATATTCATGATTTATTGACCTATAAGAGCTTTTACTATATCTGTATAAATGCTTTGAGCTCTCAGATTCAGTTGTGTTTACAAGGCGATGGTTTAAAAGATATACTTTTGAATTATGACCATTGGTCCTTGCTTTTGTGCTTCTTGAGACGATCTAAAATATTCACAAACAGCTCTTCTAATTACATACAGAAGCACTCAGTGTGATATTAATAGGCTTGAGGTTAAAATGCTGATTAGATGATGTGTTGAATGCATGATAAATTACATTACATTACATTGCATTTAGCTGACGCTTTTATCCAAAGCGACTTACAATAAGTGCGTTCGACCAACACAATACAAACTTGAAGAAAACAGAATCATATAAGTACATCAGGTTTCATAGAGCAAAAACATTTCAAGTGCTACTCAACTGGCTATAGATAAGCCAGTCCTTTATTAGTATATACTGTAAGTGCTTTGTTAATAGTTCTATCGCTCGAAGTGGAGTCGAAAGAGATGAGTTTTCAGTCTGCGCCAGAAGGTGTGTAAGCTATCTGCTGTCCTGATGTCAATGGGGAGCTCATTCCACCATTTTGGAGCCAGGATAGCAAACCCACGTGTTTTTGCTGATGGGAACTTGGGTCCCCCTCGCAGTGCGGGTGCAGCGAGCTGTTTGGCTGATGCAGAGCGGAGTGCACGTGCTGGGGTGTACAGTTTAACCATGTCCTGGATGTAGGAAGGGCCAGATCCCTTCGCAGCATGGTATGCAAGTACCAGTGTCTTGAAGTGGATTCTAGCAGTTACCGGGAGCCAGTGAAGGGAGCGGAGGAGCGGAGTGGTGTGGGAACATTTAGGAAGGTTGAAGACCAGACGAGCCGCTGCATTCTGGATGAGCTGCAGAGGTCGGATGGCACATGCAGGTAGACTAGCCAGGAGGGAGTTGCAGTAGTCTAGGCGTGAGGTGACGAGAGCCTGGACCAGAACCTGCGTGGCTTTCTGGGTCAGCTGGGGACGTATCCTCCTGTATCTGCAGCAGCGGGTTGTAGCAGCGATGTTTGCAGTGAAGGACAGTTTGTTATCTAGGGTCACACCCAGATTCCTTGCAGTCTGAGTCGGGGAAACAACAGAGGTGCCGATGTTGATTGTTGATAGTTAAAAGCAATCATATTAAGTTTAAATAAAAAATAGTCAACGTTTCAGTTTTTTCAGTGAAGGATTAAAGATATTTTGACAGATGGTGAAAAGTGTTTAGTAGTTGCAAAATGTGATGAAAATGAGGTTAAGGGTTAGGCTCATTATTTGTGTAGTGTTGAATACGAAGGAGTAGACATGACTGGCTTAAAGGACTGGCTTATCTATAGCCAGTTGAGTAGCACTTGAAATGTTTGGCTCTATGAAACCTGATGTACTTATATGATTCTGTTTTCTTCAAGGTTGTGTCTTCCTGGTCGTATGTACTTATTGTAAGTCGCTTTGGATAAAAGCGTCAGCTAAATGCAATGTAATGTAATGTAAAACATGACTGAAGATTTCTACAGTTAACATTATGGTCAAACAATTGATCATTTTGTCTCAGCGTTTCATCTCAAATGATATTTTTGTTCTCCTCTACTTTCCTGCGCACATCATGTTGTATCTCTCTTCGGCCCCTTTAAACCTCCTTTCTGTCCTTCTTGGCTTTTCTCTAATGTCACATGCCATTTCACCAGAGTGCCTGTGTTTGTGTCTCAGTTACACGCTGAAAGATGTATTACGGCCATTTGTTCCTTTTACCACTTCCTGTCTCTCGCTCTGTCTATCTGTCCATCACAGGACTCTTATGAATCCGCCTCTCTTGTGGACCTGTTCTTTCTGCAGTATTGTTTCTGTGCATGTTACGATGCTGACGGCCTTTCATTCCTCTTCCTGTCAGTGCTGCTATCTGCCTTGGAACCAAGGTTTAAATAATGGATGAATTACATTGGGAGCTAATGCCGTGTTTCAGTTCAAGTGAACATTTTGACCGAGAGTTGAGGTTGTGTATTTCATCACGTTCTATGTACATAGGTCCGTGTGATTGTGTGTTCTGTGTTTTGCTCTTCCCTGGAGATGGAGAAGGCCCTCAGGGTGGCAGAGATTAAAGATATGTGTCTGCTCCTGGACCCTCGATTATCTAGAAGGGAATCTATGGTGGCAGCACTACCACCCACCCCCACCCCCCTCTGATTCTGCATGTGAGAAGAAAACATTTGAGCTGCATTAGAACTTCGTCTTAGATAATGTTGAAAGGTAACTCATTTTATGGGTTGATTAAGCACCTTTTCATTACCTTACAGACGAAATATGTTTGACATTTTCCAATCTTTATACATTATGTTGCATCAGTGGATTCTGAGATTAATCATTTTATTCGCTCCGGAGCTGATTCCATCTTATTTGAAAGGCTTTGCAGCTTTTTATTCAATACATGTAGAGCCAATAAGAAACACTCCAAATATCAAACACATTTTTCTAGGTTCCTCATTACTGTCTCTACCTGCATTGTAGGTGATACGATGGCTACAATGATCTAAGCTGAAAGGATGCAAAGCCAAATGATTAACAACAACAAAATAGAGGTTGGTTAATTTCAGGCTGCATCTAATTTCATCTTTATGAAACCAGCCTCCTGTACTGTTAGATTTGAAATAGGTTTTTGTATACATATTGAAAAGGACGCAAACATAATTATGTAAATCAAAGCCAAGCCATCTTTTGCTAATTAAAATACATGACAGTGCTTACTGGCATGAGCCCCCCCTCCCCCTCTTCCCTGCAGGTCTGCTTTAGCCCTGTATGATGATATTAATGTTTAATCACAGAGAATCCAATACGTGACCTGCATGTTTCTGCAATCATCGTGGAGACATTCCATCATTAGACCCACACAGCTCCTCTGATACACTATCCCCTATAAAGCCTCATTACGTGTGCTACCTTGTCTGTGTCAAGTGGAGAGACATCATATCTTTAAATATTATTTTGTTGGGCAAATAACTGATTTATACTGTCGGTCGGTGAAACTAATTATAATTAAATATGCAGATAATATTAGATATCCCGACTGAAAGGGACACAAACTGTTTTTTTTATATTGTTTCAGTGTCATTTCAAGAGATTGAAGCATGTGTTGTAATTTGCTGATGATGTCGTGAATTGCAATTTCTTTGGCCAGGATTACTGGAACATGCGGCGGGAGAAACAACAATTTCTTACTCTTATTACATTTCAGTTGCATCTTATAAAATGTGTTTGCTAAAAACATAAAGAGGCTTGAAACGAATGTTACATATGCAGTGGTTCACATGATAATGTATCTCCGCTAACACGATGTTTGCTAATCTTCTCGGGGTTGTGGTTTCACTGAAAGCTCCAATGGTGAACCAGATAGACAATATGAACGTTTGCAGTGTCTCATTAAAATGGATTGTTCTTATCCCTTCTGTAAACCACACATTACAGTAAAAGTTAGGCATTTTGATGAATGATTCAAAAAGAAAGTTATAATTGTATTGACTCAATACAGAATAGTCCATTTCAAAACAACTGCTGGACAGTGCATCAGGCCTGCAATAATAATAATAACAAGCACTTTACAAAACAAAGTCACAAAGTGCTTTACATGGATTAAAAACAGTTCAGAGCAACTTCCCCACCCAATACAATGTACAGCGTTTCAGGACAGCAGTCCCCTGTTGCTGCAGTCACTGTATCTCGAGCTCTGATCAAAGACACATGGAACCCTGCGAGGTGGGCCCATTTATCCCTATGAAAGATGTTCAGTAAAGCCACAATGGCTTGATCAGAGATAGCCTGACGTGGTGATCACTTCCTGTGGGCTTGGCTCTGACTAGCTAGCCGGCCCCGGGGCGGGCCTACCTGAATGCTTGCGCATCTCACTTCCGTATAAAATGAGGCCTCGCCTCCTGACCACCATCCTTTACTCTTCGGCGAGCGGAAGTGATAGCCTAGCACTGAGTCGTATTTTTTGAGAGAAAGGAAGAAAGAGAAAGAAAGATAGCTGGCGCCGACCCCCACCACCTCTGCTTCGAGTGTTTGGGGGACCAGGATATGGCCGAGGCGGTGCCATTTTCACATTCGCCATTTCCTTCAAGCTCCCTGGATGATGATCATGGCGGCGGGTGTGTGGGCTACTCGCTCATTGCTAGAGATGCCCCCGCCTCACCAGGTCAGAGCGATTATTGGGCCGCAAGGCCGAATAAGTAGCTTGGTCCACGAGCCTTGCCCCAGGCCCGGTTCCCCCGGGGACCGGTGCTCGGTGGCTTCACATGATATATGGTCGTCCCTAATTCATCACAGGCCGCCGCCGCTGCCTGCCTTGTGATGTCCCTGGGATATCACGTTGCATGGCATTTTTCCAAAGAGGACTGTGGTGATCTCCTGGGAGCCCCCGTCTTTACGGGAGGGGCTCTATGGATCGATCTCGTTGCTCACGGGATAAGGAGTAATCGCAGCGTGGCTGATTCTTGCCCATCCCCAGAGGAAGAAACACTGTCCTACACTCCCCGCCCCTGCAGTAAACCCCAGTATAGGGAGCCAGCAGGTGGGCGTGTGCACGTGAGTGGAATAAACCGTGTGCTGTCAAAGCACTGTGCGGGTCCAAGAGACGCTATTGCCGGCGTGCTGTTGTCAGAAAACACACCTTGCCTGGTATAATAGCTCTGATTAATGCATTTCACCGTTGAATGGGAAATACAGCGTTAATACGTGGGTGCGCGGCCCTCGTGAGAGTGGACCTCCGCAGGGGAACGGTGGTTTACGTTTGTAAACTAGTTCTAGAGTGATGTGTGTGTGTGTGTGTGGGAAAAATGCTTTCAGTGAGAACGAGTGCATTTATCCCAGAGTAAGAGTAATATCTCTCCACAATTCCACTTTTTCCATAATGTCCGTTTCGAAGAGACGGCATTGTGACGGCGCGCGCGGCCCCCCTCCCCTGAGGGCGGGCCGCGGTGCGTTCAAAGACCTCAGTAGAGAGAAGAGTCACCGCAGCGCGCACTCCTCCACGGGGGAGCGCGGTGAGACGAAGGGAGAGGTGCATCTCGTGCCCGCGGCGCCCTCCACCTCTTCAGCCCACCCCGTGGCCGGCGTGCCGGCACTCACGGGGACGGGCTGCCCATCTTCACGGATCTGACTGGCCTGGTGGGGGAGAAAATCTCTCCGCCCGGGTCGAGAGGGCGAGTCTCGCCTCCTCCCTGTAGAATGCACAGATCACTACGTTTTCTAACAAGAATGAGGTTGATCTGTATCCAAATCTGAGTGTCTTTTGTTTCCACAAATGCTACACTTACACACAATGTTAACCGTACAAATTCCCCATTCGCTGCCCCAGCTGTAGCTCCTGTAAAGAAGGTGGCTAGTGGGCATGCGCAGATGAGAGGGATAAACCGCAGGGAGTGCTATCTAAAGGAGAGCGCTATGCGGGTGCAGGGACATTATGGCCGGCGTATTGCTGTCAGAGAACACACTTCGCCTAGAGCAGTGTTTCTCAAACTTTTTCATACCAAGGACCACTTAACCAATAAAAAAACACTCGCGGACCACCTTACTCCACAAATATAAAAAAACACATCGTTTTTCTAGAACAGATTACAAATCGCCTGAATATGGTACAAACAAGTGGCAACATGTGTGATGAAGGTGTTGCGCTGGGCTATATCATGCAATCGAAAGTAAAACTTAACCTTGCTCCATTGCGGAGATATTCCCGCGAGAGTGCGGAAAACTTAAATTTATTTATTTATTTCAAATGTGAAATGTTACCAATATACTCACGGACCACTAGGGGGCGCTCACGGACCACCAGTGGTCCGCGGACCACACTTTGAGAAGCACTGGCCTAGAGCAAAGACTCCAATTAATGCAGTTTTCCATAGTGGTAAAGGCTGCATTATGGCGGAGCCCGCACTCACACAAGAGCGCGTGGGGGTGCGTTCAAGACCTCAAACACACTACGCCTATAAAGACTCCGATTAAATGCTGTTTACCATAGTGGTAAAAACAGCATTATGGTGGAGCGTACAGCGGTGCGTTCAGGGACCTCAGTAAATAATCGGCCCTTTCTGTGTCGACCCTCCATGGACAAATCTTCCCTTCACGGGGAGTTTTGCGGCAGAACGGGTCACCAGAGAGTACCACAGTAGCTGCGGCCCCACAGCTGAGGGCTTTCCATTAACACAATGTTATGGGGAATTGAAACTCAGCTGTGTACTAACAAAGTGGATGGACAGAACGCCGAAACGGGGCTATTCACTCCAGTTTTGCAGCGTCCAACCTCCTTTTATGGGCATGCGAGAGGAAATCTGTCTTTCTAGGAGGAGATTGGTTTCCTCAGCAGAGATCCAGGCTCTGGTGCAGAAACAGGGTGTATCTGTTGTGCACCATCAGCACAGAGAAAATGGTCTTTATTCCATGTACTTCCTGGTTCTCAGGAAGACAGGGGAATTCAGATCTATTCTAGATCTCAGCAGCCCGAATCGCTACATTGCCTGTAGAAAATTCTGCATGTTAAAACAGTTAATGGGGCTTGTGCAAACCGGGCGATTGGTTGACCACCATCGACCTGAAAGAAGCATACTTTCATGTGGAAATTGCTCCGGAGCACAGAAAGTGTCTGCGTTTTGCCTTCCAGGGGATAGCCTACGAGTACAACAGAGTACCGTTCGGCTACTCCCTATCCCCACGCACGTTCAGTGAATGTGTGGCCACTGCGCTTCAACCGCTGCGCGCCCACGGCATGAGAGTTTTTCTTTTACCCAGACGACCTCATAGTCATGGCCGGGTCCAGGGAACAGGCAATGCTTTGCACAGCACAATTGATCACACACCTAACCAAATTAGGCTTTGCGATCAATTGAAAAAAGAGCACCCCCATACCTCACCAACAGGCGTTGTAGTTGGGAGTGGTGTTCGATGCAGGCGCGCTACACGCCACCCTGTCAGGGAGCAGAAGTGCGTCCCTTCTCCCGGCGGTTCACAGGCTGCGACAGGGGGCGACAGTGACAGTTTTAACTGTCATGCAGACTTTGAGTCTCATGACGGCTGCTCACATTGTGGTCCCGCAGGGGTTACTGCATATGCACCGGCTGCAGAGGTGGTTCTCCAGCCTGCGTTTGGATCCCAAGAGGCACAAACAGCGGCTGGTGACCATCCCCCCCTCAGTGGAGGGCAACCTCCGGTTCTGGGGTCTCCCGGGCGCCTCCGGAGGGGGTCTCCACTGGGACGGGTAACCTCCTACATCACAGTGTTCACGGGAACAGGATGGGGAGGGACCTGCCTGAAGAGGGCTATAGGTGGGCGCTGGTCTCTAACGGAAACACGATACAGCAACCTCCTAGAGCTACGGGCGGTAGTGTTAGTCCTCCAGCATTTCATGCCCCTAATTCAAGGGAGACATGTACTGGTCAGGAGCGACAACAGCACCACAGTGGCTTATATCAACAGGCAGGGCGGAGTCCACTCCGCCGCCTTGTTGGCCACAGCGGAGAGGCTGTGGTTGTGGGCATCAGAGGTGGCTCTGAGAGCCCTTCGTATCCCGGACTGGAGGACAGGGGAGCCGACCTCATGTCGAGGGGCGGCCCCCTGCCAGGCGAGTGGGTGCTTCACCCAGAGGTGGTGAAGCAGATCTGGGCCCAGTTCGGGAGAGCGGAAGTGGATCTGTTCGCCAGCCGGCGCAACGGCCACTGTGCCCTGTGGTTTTTCCATGGCCCTGAGCGACGACCCGCCATTGGGGGTGGACGCGTTTGCACACGAGCCATGGCCAAGGAAGCTGCTATACGCCTTTCCACCGCTGCGTCTCATTCTCCCTCTCCTGGGGAGAGTGAGGCGAGAACGTTTGGCAGTCATCCTGGTAGCACCGGATCGCGAGTCGGGGCTCTGTGGTACTCAGAAATGACGCAGATGAAGGTGGGCCAGCCCTGGGCGATTCTCAATGTCTCAAGAGGCAGGTGCAATCGGGGCGTTACCCACTCAGGGCCAACCTCTCCAGGCATGGCTCCTGAGAGGGACAGGCTGAGACCGGGTGGATTGTCTGATAGCGTTATTCAGTCTATCCAGGCAGCTAGAGCGGGATCCACCACAGCCTGTTACAGGCCAAAGTGGCTGGGATTCCAGCGATGGTGTTAGGAGCGGAAAATAGAGCCCCTATATTGTGAGTTGGGCTCTATTTTTTTCCTTCTTACAGTTATTGGTGGACAGACGACTAGCTCATTCTACTATAAAGGTGTATGCAGCAGCCATCTCGTCCTGTCATTAGGGATTCAACGGCAGGTCAGTCTTTTCTCATCCACTGATGTTGCGGTTTTTACAGGGGGTCAGGAGGCTGCGCCCAGTAGTGCGCGCCTCCACCCCACAGTAGGACCTGCCGCTGGTGCTCGAGGCTTTGGTTACAGAACCATTTGAGCCTCTGGAGCTCTCCTCCCTGAAAGCATTGTCGTGGAAGACAGCATTGCTACTTGCCTTAACGTCAGCTAAAAGAGTGTCCGAGTTAACCGCTCTGTCGGTGCACCCGAGCTGTTTTCTGATTCGGGGTGACCGGAGCGGCGCGACACTCAGACCGAACCCCCCCTTTGTGCCCAAGAACCTAAGGAGTGCGTTCAGGTCAAGGGTTATTCAGTTGGGGGGATTTAGTCTTCCACCTCATGGTGGGGCCAGGGAAGCTAAACTGCACCTCCTCTGCCCGGTGCGTGCGTTAGCATGTTATGTAGAGCGCACAGCTACCCTGAGACGCACTGAACAGCTGTTCGTGTGCTTCGGGGGCGGGGTGACTGGAAAAGCTCTGTCCAAGAAACGCCTGGCAGGCTGGCTTTGCGAAGGCATTGCACACGCCTACGAGCAGGCAGGGAGAGCCTGTCCCACGGGGGTCCGTGCGCACTCCACATGAGCTGTGGCTGCATCAACAGTCTTATTCAATCGTGCGAGTGTGGAGGATATATGCACGGCGGCGTCTTGGTCAACGCCAGGCCCCTTCATAAAGTGTTATCTCTTGGATATGTCCGGCTCTTTCTCAACGCCTGTGCTTGCTGGGGCAACACAGTACTGGTGAGGAGGGGGGGGGGCTTTTGGTCAGTGGCCATCTGACCCTCTCCCCGGGCGTAAAATGCCCTTACGTTTCTCTGGACCCCTGGAGGGTCGCGGGGACGTGGGTGCTCTCCATACTATAGTCCCTACACACTCTGCACAGGGTCAGTGTTTGAGTGTGGGGACATAGGGGGCACTTGCATTCTCCCCGTGTTCTTTAAGGACTCAGGAGGGAGAGTGCATAGGGAACCCTTACGGGGCTGTGGGTTTTCCCTGTCTGCCTATAAGTGGATGCAGGGGAGCCCTCAGCAATGTTTTTTTCGAGCACACTTTTCTTTCGCGAGGCAAGCGCGTCAGGGTGTGCTCTATCGGCCGCAGCCCAGACTTCTCCACGGTTACAACCGAGGGAGAGGTGAGTGAGGCGCAGTGGCTGCTAAAGCCGGTCAGGGACAGTGAGGTAGAACGGTGTGCTGGACAACAATGCGTGCATACATCGGGGCTCCGCCCACTGTACCCATAGAGTCCAGTAGAGGGCGGAGCCTGTGAGAGATATAACGTTGGGTTACGTATTGTAACCCTTGTTATATTAGCACAGGTGGAGCCCTCTACCTTGGGGCACTGTCTGTCCTATACCGCTCGCTGACGAGTGGTGTAGGATGGTGGTCAGAAGGCGAGGCCTCCTTTTATACGGAAGTGAGATGCGCACGCATTCAGGTAGGCCCGCCCCGGGGCCGGCTACGTCCATATACATCTCAGTAAGTGAATGCTTGCATGATAAGGTAGTACCCATAGAGTCCAGTAGAGGGCTCCGCCTGTGCTAATATAACAAGGGTTACAATACGTAACCCGACGTTACTAATCAACTTTTTTTGGGAATAGTTGTTGTCTACTTACAGCAATTGTAAATGCTCTACACAAGGTTTTAAGCCAAGGTGACACCTAATAACTAAAGTTAGTTTAATGTATATATTCCTTAAATATGCCTGATTTGATCTCATTGGGAGGATCCTATACTGAAAAAACGGAGACGTTTTTTCCTTGTATGAAAGACATGCAAAGAGCAAATGAATAACAGATCAATCAAAAGTGCTCAGGAACAGACCATGTCTGGAGCTGTCAGTGTAAATCTGCCTCCTCTCTTCTCCCTACAATCCTCTGTGGCCTGTGCACGTCAAAAATATTTCTTTCTCCATACACACTTTCCTCATCACCTTCCAGGCACACAGGCACTTTATTGTTTTTGGGACACCAGACATCACAGATAATCCATGACAGCAGACAGGGTTTATTTAGATCAGCAGAAAAAACAAGAACAATTGTAATTCAATTAGTCCCCAAATTCACCAGGTTCAAATTCGATTTCCAGTTCAATTCAATATTGATTTGATAATTGATGTTTCAGTTACAGTACCAATATTACTTGGATATTAAATACACTCTAGCCTGGTCAATTATTAGAGAACAAAGCTGCGTGAGAGCTGAGGTTGTGCATGAGGGAGTTGAAATGCTCTGGTGGCCTGGGCTTAGTTATAATGGGTGTGCAGCTGGTTTTTGAAATGGACGTGTTAGCACTAAGACAGAAGCCCCCTCCTCCTCTTCACATGGGGGAGATGAGCCCCTCATATCTGTGGTATGAGTCGATAATTGACTGCTCTGGTCTGGTGCTGAAACACTGCCACCACTGGCAGGCAGGACAGTAATGGTGTTCTAAAGCAGAGCCTGGAAGCGACCTTTCATCCATCTCCCTGTGATAGTGCACCTTCACACCCGGAGGCACAATCAGCAATGTGGTAAAAATAGGAAATATTTTCAGACTTGTGGACCGACCTTTAAAGCAAAGGGTGCTCATCAGATGACCTTTTAATACTTTTTTCTTCTGTCACTTCACCTTGCTTGTTAAATGAGCTCCATTCATGACAGCTCTGTGCAGGATCAGGTCTGTGCAGGATCAGGTCTGTGCAGGATCAGGTCTGTGCAGGATCAGGGGCCTCATTTATAACGCTGTGCGTAGGATTCACGTGGGAAGGTTGCTTACGTAGTAGAAATCCCAAAAATAGGTACAGGGCCCTTCTCGCTTCTCTTATTTTTCATTTCCTCGCTCCTCGGTCTCGGTCTCACCGGAAGTTGATTTGTCTGAGCCATCTTGAGTAGCGTCCCAATGGCCTTATTTTTGCCGGAGGAGCGATAATGGAGGAGCGATAACCGAGGAACCATCAGACCATCCTCCGATTTATTTGGGTCTACAACAGATGATACAAATGTTTGTGTGAGTAAATGTACTAACAGAGGCGGGGGTGTTTGTGAAAATAACGGGAACAGAGCTGGCTGTTGTCAGACGATCAGCTGTGCAGCGTCATCACAAACGGACGTCGCTTCACGTGACGCTCCGGAGGAAAGGACGTCCCATTGCTCTTAAAACTCATTTCCCTGCTTCTCGTGGTTTCCTTGCGTCCCTCCATGCTTCCCTGGTGGGAGGGACTAGACGCAGGGAAACGACGCAAGTGAGGGACTCAAGGAATCCATTTAACCGAAGTGAGAAAGACCCACAGACATTTTCCGATTCACAAAACATTGCGTACCGGCGAGGAAAGTGTGTACAGCTCTTCCTACGCCGGTTTCCTTTTATAAATCACAATCGACTCGAAATGTGCTGCAGCTTTTGCGGGCTTCACGTAACGCCCATATTTGCCTATAAATAGTAAAAGAAACGCCCATTCATTCATTTTGACTGACATACAGACCGTTGCAAAAACTAAGAAGCTTATAAACATCAGGTTTAAAACTAAAAGAGCTTTGAAACACAATGAAAGATGTTTGGAGTTTTATTTGAGTTATTCATTTGAACTTTTTGTCTAAGAGATGCTGATTTGAAACCGTTGTTACATACAGTTACGGCATTTCCTGTTTCTGCCGGAGAGAGGGGAGGCCGTCCCAAAGCTTGCTGCTGTATTTACTCCCTCCATCTGACAGGAGGGAGCCTCGTTGAGCTGCGAGTGTGGCTACAGACGGAGTTCACTCCGTCACGGAGGGGTAGGGTCGAGGGAGTGGTTTGGGATTGGGCCTTTATGAAGAAGATCGCAGGAAATGACCAGAGTAGCAGCATGGAGGTCGGATCGTCACCAAAATAAATAAATAAGTGGTCCGAAAAAGGTTTATGACAAAAAAAATACACACAGCCTTCCTCAGGCAGTGTGTTTGCACCGGGGACAGGAGACCCCCCCTTGATGAGAAACTGTCCCAGCTGTCGATCAGCTGTGCGCAGCGTCTCCACTGCAGCCTGTGCATCTCACTCCCCCCCCCCCCCCCCCCCTCCCCGCAGCAATTCTATATCCGCCAGTTAAAGGAAAAGGAAATACAACTAATGTGTTGTGTTAGCTGTACAATTGACCACATATGGTGTTCTTAGTTTCCATACCTCCTGTGTTTTACGAGCGACTTATCAAGTCTTGGCAAACGGCATAAAACACGATTAAACATGATAGTATATAAAACCATGCTCGTATCTATAACCTATAGAAAAGCAAAACGGCGTCAGTTTAGACGTAATTCTGTCCTCCTGCTTACCGCATCATTTATGAGAAAACAATTCATAACATTAACACAACATATTCGAGGTGGTTTTAAATAACATATCCGTATTTATTTATTTCTCCAAGTTATGTTTTTGTGTGCACTGAGGAGTCTCAAACAGGCGTTTGTTTAATCATTTTAAGATTGGCTTTAATCAATGTTTGAAAATGAATTCTTCATATATGATAAATGAGAGGTAACATTTTATTTATGGTATAATTTCCACATATTTCTCTCCATTCTTCCTTCTGCCAACGCGGTGTCGCAGTTTCTCGTCTCTCCCGTTTTTGTGCTTAGTGCGTACGCATGGGTTAGAGTTTGCGTGGAGGACCGCACGTTTTCCCGTCAAGTTAGTATTTTATAAATCGCAAACATTGCGTAGAAACTGGCGTACGCCATCTTTTGAGCGTATATCCCTTTATAAATGAGGCCCCTGGTCTGTGCTGGATCAGGTCTGTGCTGAATCAGCTGAATAACATTGCTGACATTTGCTGACACTAGATGTGAAAAACATATTTCTTCAGCATTTTTTCAACGAGCTCCTTCTCCTGAGCTTCCCTGCTCTGGATCTCTGGCTGACAACAGGTGTTTTGTTATGAAAGCAGCAGATGTGGTAGAGAGAACATCAGAGAGAGTGTAATGTGAAGCTGCCCCAGGCCTGAGGACCAACCCAGAGTGAAGATGTCAAACAACCATTACACTTTATGAACTTTCTCTTTATCTGTGTGTGTTTATGCTTCTACTCAAACTGCTTTATTATTGACTGTTCAGCAACACAGGCTCTTGTTTACTGTTGAGCTGCTGTGTGTGCGTGTGTGTACGTGCGTGCATGCGTACGTGCGTACGTACGTGTGTGTGTGTTTCCAGGTGCAAGATTGTTTTTGTGTCCTGATATTGGCTCATACCTGCTTCTCGTTAGCTGGTGCCCCCATATTAAATAACAAGAGAAAAGAGAGACAAAGAAAAATACAACACAGGAACAAACTCACATTTTGTCACCTTATTGACTGCTCACTTTGATTTTAACAATCTCACACACACGTATACACACATACACTTCTATAACACAACAACTTCAGTTGGGTGCTCATTTCTGTCCTGTCCCCTTCAACCCAGTATCACGGCAAGACGTGAACATGTGACGATGCAGGAGCTTACCATGCTGGGAGACGTGAAGAGGTCACGATTTCGTCCCTTCAAACGTGACAGTTACACGGTATTGTTAACCCAAGTTAACCAGTGGAGAAATAACCGGAAATACCAAGCAAATGCTACCCCGACGTAATGATTTATTTTGTAATAGTCACACATTAATACATTAATACATTAATGTATTAAATCGATGTTAATCCGTGCGTGTGGATGTGAAATTAACGGACGTTGTGCGATTGAGTTGCCAGGCAACAGCATCGGTTCATGTTAATTTACAAACTCTTCAACTACAACCGTAGTTATATTTAAAAACATGTTAGAAGGCCTCACGAAATACTTTAATGCAAATTAAAATGTAAATGTGAAGGAATGTGTGTATAACAAAATACATCGGTCATAAACGAAACCGTAGGCAAGATCCTCAGCTCGATGATTGGATGGTTTAGCCGCAATGCATGCTGGGATTTGGTGTTTATGTGATGTGAAATCTGAAAACGTTTTTTAAAAATACAATAATACTTTATTCCAGGTGTGCTTGCTTTTCTCTTTGAAAGTCATCACATAACGGCATTGTAATACACGGTTCGGCTGCATTAAATATTACATATCTGCCGTAGTTCTGTATTTATAGAGCCCTGATGAGAAGACTTCTAGACAAACATGAGAACTGCCGCCAAAACTGAAGATGTGACGTGGATCATAAATATATAAGCAATTAAACAACATCTTACATTTCTTTTCACACAATGCGTCTCCTTGCAGTATCAACACTAATTCGGCTGACTTTTTGATCCAATAGGCTGTATTTACACCATAAAGGTGCACAGCTGATAGAAAGGGACACCTGGTGGTTGAAGAACGTTATTGAATTTTATTATTTTATTATTAGATATTAATAGGATCCCTAAAAGTATATTCATTACTCGTTATTCTCTACTAATAGTTCATTAAAGACTGTATATAATGTCTAGTTTGCACATCCCTTTCAAGATTTCAAGATTTTCTAAGCTAAGGTTTATTGACATATCATATTATACACAACTACTGTGTAGTTATGCAATGAATGAAAATCAAGGGTCGCAGGTTCCTCAACAGTGTCAACTCATATGTGTGTATACTCCACCATTAAACTGTCATTCTGCACATTTCTTATACTATCTACATACATCTTATAAGAGTATAATACATATGTATAATATCAGTTTAATAATGAACAAATAATAAATAAATAAGTGCTTAAACATAGTTAACATTGCAGGAAAGCAATATATTAGACATTAAGAAGAAGGAAGAAGATGGACCTTTATTAATCCCCCGAGGGGGAAATTCAGTTTCTTTAAGTACTTTGTCAGGCTTAATATTTATCTGTAGATACAAATGTCACTGTGTGTGCTGTGTGCTCTGCATGTGTGACCATTAAAGCAGTGGTGCTCAACTGGTCAGGCCTCGGGACCCACTTTTTACTTGGTCAATAAATCGCGACCCAACATTTTGAAGCACTCAAATCTATTCAACATAAAATCGTGCTGTAATATATACACCTTTCAGCATACAATATAAATAAAAGTGAAGTACAGTGCATATATCCCTTATATCCCTTCACAGAACTAAAGTATGCTTTTAAAAAGGTTTAATGAGATGATGGAATCAAAGCTGAACTGTATAAAAAGGCACACATGCTGGAAACCCAACCCCAGCAGGGGGTCAGGGGGGATTCTCCACCAGGAGATTTTTAGAAATACTAACATAAACTACGCATTCTGGTACACTCTGAGAAGAAAATAAATAAATCTATCACTACCCGACATATTAATAATATTTTATGCCATTGTTTGTTTTTCACTTTGTTCTGAAGCTGAACTTGCTGCTCCTCACAGAGAGAAGAGCAAAGAGGAGAGAGTCTGTGTGACTTACTTTAAATTGTGGGTAAGGGTAGATAGCCCCCATTGTTCTGTGACCTGTCAATCATCAGACCGGGGGTCATATTTCATTACGTGTTCATTTGTATCTGAAGTTGTACCCATGGATGTATAAAGGATAGTTCTACCGCAAAGTTCTTCTCCGGCAACAATCTTGATTCTGATTGGCCAGAAGACTCGAAAAACATCAGCAAAGATGTTTTATTGAGAAGATGATCACTACGTGACAGAAGTTTTCAAAGCCATTTATGGTCTCTGGTACTTCCAGTTCAACGCCTACTGCATGCACAGCGTTAGATCATCGGGCCTTCAAAATAAAAGTTTGACTTTTTTCCCAAAAAAAAACAGCTTAGTGTTGCATATTTTACATGCGTTAAAAAGTACTAAGTTATAATAAAATAAACAATATGCTAAAAAAGTACTAAGTTATAATATAATAAACAATATGCTAAAAAAAAGATAAAAAGTTACATCATTTTCAAAAATACAGATAAAAAACAAAACGGCATATATATATATTGATTTAGTGGCCAGGTATAAATTACACAGTTATTAATGGCATATATATATTGCACATATAGCACATATTGCACAAAGTTGGTTTGTATTTAGCAGCAAGGGGTGTTATAGTCTGTGTTGTGGTGTGTGTAGGAGGGTCTACTAGGGTCAGTGCTGGTTGTAAAGTCTGACCGCTGCAGGAAGGAAGGACCTGCGGTTTCAAGAGGGTTTCATCCCTCCATATTCTTCTTAAAGCTTTTTTCTTATTCAAAAGAAGACCTTAACCTAAAGTACTCTTTAATGTTTAAATTAAGCCTTATTAGTTTGCCTGTTTTGCACATCCTCCTATTAATATCTAATAATAAAATAATACAATTCAATAACGTGCTTTAACCACCAGGTGTCCCTTTATATCAGCTGTGCACTGTTATGGTGTAAATACAGCCTATCTACCAATTGGATCAAATATAAAAGTCAGCCCAATTAGTGTTGATACTGCAAGGAGACGCATTGTGTGAACAGAAATGTAAGATGTTGTTTAATTGCTTATATATTTATGATCCACGTCACATCTTCAGTTTTGGCGGCAGTTCTCCTGTTTGTCTAGAAGTCTTCTCATCAGGGCTCTATAAATACAGAACTACGGCAGATATGTAATATTTAATGCAGCCGAACCGTGTATTACAATGCCGTTATGTGATGACTTTCAAAGAGAAAAGCAAGCACACCTGGAATAAAGTATTATTGTATTTTTAAAAAACGTTTTCAGATTTCACATCACATAAACACCAAATCCCAGCATGCATTGCGGCTAAACCATCCAATCATCGAGCTGAGGATCTTGCCTACGGTTTCGTTTATGACCGATGTATTTTGTTATACACACATTCCTTGACATTTACATTTTAATTTGCATTAAAGTATTTCGTGAGGCCTTCTAACATGTTTTTAAATATAACTACGGTTGTAGTTGAATAGTTTGTAAATGAACATGAACCGAAGCTGTTGCTTGGCAACTCAATCACACAACGTCACGTCCGTTAATTCCACATCCACACGCACGGATTAACATCGATTTAATACATTAATGTAGCCTTTGTTTCTGCTAAAAGAGGTGTCGACCAGCTGGGGCAACAAGAAAATCGGGCGTAATCGAGTGTGGCTATTAAAAAATAAACCATTACGTTGGGGTAGCATTTGCTTGATATTTCCGGTTATTTCTCTACTGGTTAACTTGGGTTAACAATACCGTGTAACTGTCACGTTTGAAGGAACGAAATCGTGACCTCTTCACGTCTCCCAGCATGGTAAATCGTCACATGTTCACGTCTTGCCGTGATACCAGGTTGGTCCCCTTCCAATGAACGAACAACACGTGTGTGCGGGCTTGTTTCGTCTCATGATGTTAAGGGTGTTCTCTCTCTGTGTCTGGTTGTTCTTCTTGTCTCTCGTCTTTATAAAAAGTGTCCTCTCTCTCTTGGTTCTCCAGACATGCTCACATCATGAGCAGCCTCTGATTGGCTGGCAGGTGTTCATCAGAGCAGGATATCTTAAAGGGCCCATGTCATGCTTTTCTGGTTATTACCCGTCCCCTTGTGTGTTATGAATGTTTTTCTGCATATAAACGGTCTGCAGAGTCACAAACCCTCAAAGTACACCCTGTAGCGAGTAAGACTCTAACACAGAGAAGACCTGTCTATGTTGCCCCAGAACGCCTCGTTGGACATTTTTCTTTTTCCATTTGTTTCTTCCTGGTCATAGTGACGTAACAATACCCAGGTCCAAATGGACCAACCCGTGGAGCTCACACACACACACACACACACACACACACACACACACACACACACACACACACACACACACACACACACACACACACACACTCAGCCTTATCTTTTCTCGGCCGCGGCTCCGTGGATCTCAACTCACAGTTCGCCACACACTCACGTGTGTGTGCTCAGGCTGAGCTCCGCGGTGTCTCGCTGTCTCGCAGACCTCATGCAGCAACCAGGAAGCGACACCAGTAATCCAGCTCACACTGTCCGCTCCTCGAGCCTCAATGGGCGGAGCAGCGAGACCCGCAACATCCCGCCAACACGGCACCTAGACCCCACGCAGCATTCTCATCTGTTTGTCCTTACTGGTGTCATTTTCTGGTTGCTAACAAACGCCATTGTAACACATAATCACACATCAGAGCACAGTGGGCTCATAGGGGGGGGGGGGGCAGGAGCTCCAACAAGCCGTGTAGCCGTGAGTGAATACACATACTATACAGAGATGCTGTATGAGAAAACCAATGTGATTTTGGAATGTAAATCTATTTTAGTAGACCTCAACAATGGAATTATGATCAGTAGAAATGGCCATGACATGGGACCTTTAAACCTTTAAACACACTGTAAAAACTGTAATGTTGACTCTAATTCAATGTATTATGGGAAATCTATGGGAAATGTGATGATTAGAGATTGAAAGCTAGAGGGAATAAGTGAGTTTTGAGAGATTTCTTGAAGGATTCAAGAGTGTTGGCCCTTCGGACGTGACTGTGAAGGGAGTTCCAGAAGGGGGGGGGGGCTGCAGCGAAGGCCCTGTCACCCCAGGTCCAGAGGGAGGGGTGGGGGGGAGTTCCAGAGGAAGGGGGGCTGCTGCGAAGGCCCTGTCGCCCCAGATCCGGAGCTGTGTCCTGATGGGCTGTAGTAGATTATCGTCAGCAGGCCTGAGGCGACGGGTAGGGGTGTGTGGTTCGATGAGGTCACTGATGTAGGGGGGGGGGGCAAGATTCTTAATGGCTTTGTATGTGAGAAGTAATCATTTTAAGTCAATCCTGTGTTTGATGGGTGATGAGTGGAGGTGGTGGAGGGGTGATGTGGTCGGAGCGTGGAGGTGAGCATACAGGCAGCAGAGTTTTGGACATATTGCAGTTTATTAAGGATGTATGCAGGTGAACCATAGAGGATGCTGATGCAGTAATCCAGTCTGGATGTTATGAAGGCATGGATCAGAGTTTCAGCAGCGGTGGATGAGAGGTAGGGTCTGATGCGGACAATGTTATTTAACTGGAAGAAGGCGGTTTCTGTGACCTGGTTGACTTGAGGGAGGAAAGTGAGAGCGGGGTCTAGGATGGTGCAAAGGTCTAAAATCTAAATCTAAGAAAGCATGCAGCACATGAGCAGCAGTGAGCCAGGAGCATGTCTCAGGTCAGACAAACAAATGAAGCAGTCATCCTTAACTGAAAATACATTAACCAGGGCCGGCTCTAGACAATTTGCTGCCCTAGGCGAGATTTGAGCTGGCGCCCCAGCCAGAGAATCGTACAATAAAAAATGTAAAGATCAATAGAGTATCCAAGGAATACACAATAGAATGGGGGGTGGACGTCACATCCTCTAGGGGTGTCTGGGGGTATGCCCCCCGGGAAGAATTTTTAAAGTAAAATGCTTCAATCTGGTGCAGAATTACTACTAGATCTAGGGGGTACAACTCTAAACACCAATATGAAAAAGATCGGTTTACATTTTATTAATCAAATAAGTATATGTGAACATAACCAATAACCTACCATAGCCAATAACAAATAAATGTAACTTATTTTATTTCTTTCATATCTTATTTGACCTATTAACATTTATTTAGTAATGCACATTTTTTAATCTCTCCAGTTTAATACGATATTTTTGGTTACTGTCCAATAGTACATACATTGAAATGATTTCAAACCTAAACACTCAGAGTCCTTTACCTCACTGAGCTGTAGTTATCAGCCTCTCAGTCTGACTGGAGAGGACTCTCCCTGCACATTATTGGAGAAACATCTTCTTCTTATATCCGTTAGAGCAGCTAGCACCAGATTCTAATAACCGGCCCGGTACCGGTGCGCCCTTCTCTCTCTCCCTCGCTCGCTCCCTCGCTCACTCACACTTTGGCTGTGAGCTGCGGGCGCCTGATAAGCCAACATCCCCCACTTTCATCACTTACAGCGTCCATCGTACAGGGCAAATCAAAAGTGTAACCGGGGTGAAAAGGGTGTTACATTTACTTAATTATGAATATTGTTACATCAAGGCCGAAAATTAGGATGAGCACCAACGGTCAAAAATGTTTTTCTAACAGCGCAGCGCCTCCCCAGATCTGGCGCCCTAGGCAAACATCTATAACGCCAGTGCTACGGGCCAGTCCTGACATTAACTGATAGTTGTGCTGAACTGCACATATGTAAATGTATTAACTCAATATTCTGTTGTATTTGGGAATTAGGTCATTAGAAGCCTGCAAAACCATCTGAGGCATTTGGTAAATCTTTTAAAATATGCTTAGCACTTGAGGTTTCCCAGTTGCACCAATAAAGCGTTGGAGGATTGGTGTTAATGTGTTGATTGCTTTTTGCTTTGGTTCCCCTCCCAACCAATGAATGATGGAGCCAGTGTGAGAACGCCTTCAATGGGTCGCTGACTGACTGTTTTTAGAGAGAGCCTGCCAGCCCTGAATCTCTTCAATGTGCATTTTTATTGTTACTTCTGCTGACCGGCGGTTTTATGAACTTGATGGCAAAATGAAACGTTCTTTTGTCTGATTAAAGAGCTCTCTGCAGCTAATGGTCTTTGTTGAGGGAAGAACCTCTACCCTGTAACCCCACCGTAGGGTTAGACTGGTTCTGACTTATGCGATCTAGCTGATCAACTCGTTCTCTATGTTAATCTCTCATTCAAATAAATAATTTAGGTTTATAATCTTTATCGTTTTGAAACAGCCATAGGTTGTGACAACATACTGTGTGAAATAAGTGTTCCATCATGTTTGAGTAAATATTGTAAGCAGAGGTGTGGACTCGAGTCACATGACTTGGACTCGAGTCAGACTCAAGTCACAAATTTGATGACTTGAGACTCGACTTGACAAAATCACAAAACACTTGCGACTCGACTTGGACTTGAACACCAATGACTCGGGACTTGACTTGGACTTGAGCCTTCTGACTTGAGGTGACTTGATCATTTAATTCAGAGGTCTCCAACACGCCGATCGCGAGATGCCGCTAGAAGAGCAGACTCCCGTCAGAGAGAGCAGAATCTCCAGCCGCTCCTACTCTTGCTGAGAATCCTTGCAGGCAGGGACGGGACTTTATTTAGCTGGGCCACCATGCGGCCAATCATATACGAGGACACACTAGGATCATACCATTATGTGAAAGAAGGGTGGGGGGCACAGCATGTGTAGTGGTACAGGCCAGCTGCACAGAGCGACGCGGAGACGGGGAGCCGGATTTAAATGCAAGCGCGTCGGAAAAAGTCAGGAAATTAGCGAAAACCGAAAAAAGAAGCAGCATCTGGCTGCATTTCAATGATATTGGAGAAAGCAAAGCTGAGTGCAGGATTTGTAAAATGAAAATAACCTTCAGAGCAGGGTTTTGGTAACCACTCAGGATTTATTGTCAGAGGTGGGAGAAGTTCAGACAATTAAAAAAAGTTACAATCAGGGTTCCCGTGGGGTCTTAAAAAGTCTTACATTGTGATAATCTGAATGTAAGGCCTTAAAAAGGTCTTAAATATGATTTAGAAAGTCTTAAAAATTATCGGATTTGAAAGGTACTTCTGTGTTGCGATAGTGTCTAAATGTGTTTTGGGGGACATGTCCGGGCTGCAAAGTAAGCAGTACGGTAATAGCCTTTTCTGTTCCCCCCAACAATTTGAATTGAATTCAATCAACATGGAACCAGTTGGATCACTAACTTTGTTTCCCCCGGCCCCTTATTGGAGAACAGCCAGCTAGTAACCTAGCAACCAATCTTCAGCTCATGTAGCCTATCTTCGAATCTACTTACAAATTAATATGGGTAATATTCAACCGTATTTGGTTGGAAAACATCGAATTTAGTGCTTGGTTGAAACCAGTGGAGGGGAACGTGTTTGAAGCCCGCTGCACCTTTTGCAAAAGAAATTAGCGTTTGTTTTGCTAATGTAGCGTTAGCTAGTGGAGCGTTATCTAGTGCAGCAGCTCCCGCAACAACACCGGGGGACCTCCGGGCGAAGTTTGGGTCTACGTCAACCCTAAAAGCGGAGGTGCTGTAGACACTAAATACCGTAGCTAAACACCAATCATACAATAGCAACGATGAAATAGTGTAGCCAAGGCAGCAGAGCTCTGAATATAGCTCTTGTCACTCTCTCTCAGACACACACACACACACACACACACACACACACACACACACACACACACACACACACACACACACACACACACACACACACACTCTCTCTCAAGGTTGCACAACCTACCTAAATAAAGTCAAATAAAGTCAAATATTCAATGACTTTGAAAACATCCATGTATTGAACTTTAAAACAAATAATAATTTGAACAGTATCTTTTTAACTGTTGATTACCCTGAACGTATAATTCAACTGAAAAACCAATACCAAAATTAATTAAATAAATGATACATTACTAATAAATGAATTAGATCAAATATGTTGTAGTGCACTATCACAACCTAGCAAAGCAAAAATAATCGTTTTT